>VURO01001859.1:0-16392 GCA_015108175.1 Pelvicachromis taeniatus
CACAAAGAGGTTTGAGGGATTTTCAGGTTGGGCAGAATAGATGCTCTGAATAGATGTTCTTGCCTTTACATCTGAGCTGGGGTATTTGTACACTGCAATTCCTATTGTACAAATAAATCACTAAATATGCACTATGCCTGAGTTCTTTTTGTGACATTACTTTTATTTTTACTCTTTATTTATTTTTTTTGTTTACTTCAATATGTAAGCAGGCTTAAGTGAGATGTTGCTACTGTGCCCAGACTGTGAAAGCTATTCAAACTTGGAAAGCAAAATTAAATTACAATTTAAACAAAACATTTACTAGAGTACTGCATCTTGCAATAATATGTAAATTATCTATTGAATTTAGATTACAAGAATAACCTTTCATACACATACCATTCATGCACTTAACTCTATCAGGTTGCACAGCGACTGCAAGTGAACGGCTGTTCTCGAGTCTTGCCACGGCATCTTAATTAGATTGAGGTTTGGATTCTGAAGTGACTATTGGACGGGATCGTTGTTTTAGTACATTCCTGTCTAAATTTGGCTTGGTGATTGGTGTTGTCTGCTGGGGAATAAATCACGTCTCAGTCCTCTCTGTACCCCCCTGCCCCCAATTTTGTCTGTTTGTGTAAACATTCTTTTACAAGCCTTTCAGAGTCTGCTATGGAAAGCATGTCCATGTTGCTTCTTATACATATTTATTTTTTTTCCTGCAGATGTTCCTTTTCTGCATTTTACATACAGATTTTATGTATTTGGCAATTGCTAGTCACTCAATGACTACAAAACAACTTCCTACCACAATAGTGAAATATCAGAACAAAGGAGGGCAAAACAGATTGTTTGTCCTCAATTGAGATATTTCAGAGCTTTGTTTTCCCTTTTGCACAGATAAATCCTCTCTGCTCATTTGTTAAAAAACTAATTACTCCATTGTGATCCCACGTTGTTGCAAAGCCAAATGAAAAGATACAATAGTGGTTATTACTTTTTATGAGCAATGCAATTTGTGCCTTGTTCTCCGGTGGTTTCCAATCCTTCTGAGCAACCATTCGGATATGAAAGAATGGGAGTGTGCTGTTGGATGTTCATAGAGCTGTTACGACTTTTAAATTCATGTGGTTGCATCATTCTGTTGATCCACTTTTTTTGTTAGAAATCTTATTTCCTGTAGGAGTAAGCACAATGGGAGGACACAAGCTCTTAGGCAGTGCTGGATGCAGAGGTTCAGGGCCCATGCTCTAAAATTCAGAAATGCAAGGGGACTAAGTGGGGTTGCGTAAGAGAGGGATGAATAAACTTTTGTTCTCTTTGCATGATTAGCAATTCAAAATTAGGAAGTCGTGATACTGTCTGCCTTAAACAGATAATATTTTGGCTCAACTCCATGTAAGTGTTAATGTTAGCAGTGGGAATAATGATGCTTGAGAAAAGTACCACAAGATTAAACTATTATTCTCGTATGATGACTCTATAATAACCATTAGGGATAGTTTCATACTTACACCAAATAGGATATAAAGACAGATAATAGCAAAACCGAATATCACACAGGCCATTATTTGTAATTGGGCAGTGTGCAGTTACACATGAATAAAATGTTATTTAGTATAGTCATTAAGCTATTTATTTAGGACTTGAGAGAATTAGAAGGATGTGGAGATTACATTTGTTAAAGAATAAAACTTCACAGCTTTTCATATGTATTATTGTATGACTTTATGTAACACCACTGTAAATTAAGCAGTATACTACTAAATTACTCCATTGTTGCATTGCTAGTTATTTTACATGGTTTTAAAAGCCTGTATCATATAGTCATGTAGTCATATTGCACACATTAACACCATTACCTATCTATGCTGAACCCACTGATTGATCATACCCATCAAGTTCACAGTCCAGATAAATCCATTAATGTGAGTATGTAACAGCACAGCATGATTGAGACAAACTGAGGTAAGGCTGGAGCCGTCAGTAGGAACAAATATTAAAGAGTCACTCATGGATGCAGAGTTGAAAAGCCTCTGGTTGGTGTTTAAATTACAGCTCTCCAAGAAGGAATAATCACTTGAAGTCTCCTCCGCAACTCAGAGAAGATGACAAACACTTACATCAGTATGTGGGAGGGAGCTGTAGTGACTACGAGTGGGTGGAGTAAAAATTGAGGAACTAGAAGTAGGGCGGAGTAAATTTACAACACTCAGCAAAGCAACCAATTGGAAAAGTCGACTCAAAGCCCAAGAACCTGCTAGAAAGGAAATGTTTTTTAGTCTTTGTTATGTAACGTGGTTGCATAGATATCTATATAAATTTTAGAATTAGAGGCTAATGCATTAACTGAAATAACCATTACCCTCTGGATAAACATTTTAGCTACAGTCCACTGCAGCTATTCAGTGCCTTGTTTATGGGCTCTTTAATTATATTTTATTAAAAGGCGAACATTGCTTGGCCACTGCATTACCCTCCTGGTGTCACACACCTGTGGCTAATGAAGGTTTCTGGCACCTCTCACTTTGTTTAATGTGTGTGGGAAACAAACAGACATCTGTGAAAATGCCCTCAGCTCAGAGCTCCTAAATTCCCATTTTGCCTACAGGGAGAAAAGCATTCAGGCAGCATGCTTAAACTTACTGTATGGTGATTTGAAATAAAAAAAACTGTCCTGTTCAAGTAATATTTCTGCAGTAATCAGTTGAGTATGTGATCATATTTGTGTGACCCTTCAACCGACAATATTCACCTCTTATTTTTCTTTCAAAATTCTCTGGTGTTACTGTAATACCTATATCAATATTACATTACGGTACACTATAAATACATTAAAAAACACATGCACAGAGAACTGGTTAGCAGTGCTGTGTACATTTGATAAACAAATATTTCACAATTTTATTTTCTTAACTAAAAAAAACAACAAAATTTACAGAGGAAAAAAGCAACTTAAATTGACACATAAAACATATTTACATAAAGTGGGTAAAGTAAAAGATTTTACAGTGTTAGTACACAGACTTATGTAAAGCATGATGACAATTTCACAGAAAATTGCCACTTAAATGCAGAGGATATCTTCAAAATCTCCAACACGGGAAATCACAAGGAGCAGAGTTTGCTATTGCAGCACAGTTCAAGTGTTTCAATATTTATCACAAACACAGTCATACACTGTTAGATTGTTATCTGTTCTGCAACTGAAATCCAACTACATGCTGCAGGAAGAGACAGTTACACTTCCTTTTGGTTTACTACCCAATGCTGATGTGAGACTATAGTAGCTTCCATTTATTAAACATTAACTTTTATTAAATACAATGTACCCCTGTTTGTTGAGTGTTCTTACAGTTGTGATCTGCACTGCTGAATGAATGTAGGGGAAGAAATAAAGTACTTGCAAAATAACTGTTCAGGTTATCCATTGAAATCACAATCAATAAAAAAAACACCTTAAATCCCTTCTGCACATTCATACTTTCAGGATATAAATATCACCTTTCAATTTGTCCTTTGTGCGGTCACACCATAAGATTCTGCATAGCCGTGGTTACCATTTGACCCCCGTTGAAGCATTTAACTTGCAACAAGGGAGAAGCAACAGACAACTCCAACGTGAAAGCATTGCTCCACAGGACACTACAGCTACCTTGCAAGACAGAGCCTAACCACTAGTTAAGTCAAAGAAACTGGACAGAGGTAATTACCGGCTCCTTATACCCCTGCACAGCACCATCTGCGCAATCTCAGCAGGACGTGGACGCAGAATGATTGGGATTGATCTGATGGTTGTGTGGGTAGAATCATCGTTGCTGTGATGAGGAAAACACTTCCTGCCTGTTAGCAGATGGGATGAAGACGTGTTGCACAGCGAGCTTAGGCAGCCAAACGTGCTAAGAACACAGCATCTCAGATCTTCGGTCTTTTGAGAGTGAAGCAGTGTGAAGAGCGAAGCTTGCCATGTCCCCAGGGCTTTGCTTCAGATATAGAGAGATCCATCAGCAGGTCCTACATAACCAACCCCTATCAGAAGGACGTCAATCAAAGTCCAAATGCCTAGGCCTCCAAAGCTGAACAGTTTGCCAAGACCCTCTCTCCACTGGCCCAGGTAAAACCGGTCTGCCCCAAAACCACCAAGTGTAATGCTATAGAAGGAACCAGAAAAAAGAAATTTCATCACATATCCTAATCAATAAGGTGTCTTTACATTCCCATTATTTAAGCTGGATGTAATGGTTCTAATATTACTGTCCGTTTTACCTGAGTGCTAACGCTGTTGACCATTTGTATCCACCAGTCCAGTTACAAAACAAACGTTTTGGAAAACGTCTTTTACCTAAAAAGAAGTACAGACATAGTGAATGCTTTCATGCACAAATGAGCAAAATTAAAACAAGCTGACTGAAAATACATTAAACATTACATTTTTTTAAATTATGTGTGGAAATTTAAATGCCAAAACTCATATAAATATATTGTGTTTTTGGTTTTGATTTTAAATCACACTGGGTAATAACATCCTCAAGATAAAGAGGGACATGTAAACTTCACAAAGGTGTTCTCTCAGACTGATAAAATGTATTCTGCTTTACATCTTGCACGATCCATTCATGTAAAATAACTACACTGACTAGCAATGGGTTTGAAATGGAATTGAACATAATGTTAGTTAAGACAACTATCCTAGCAAATGAGCTGATCTTAATGCCAGCTCATATCCGCTAATGTGTTTCAATCCTGCTGACAATTCTCATATGAGGCTATCCTATTTAAGCAGCTACAGGCTGAATACAAATGCTGCCTCTGCAGCATTTGTATTCAGCCCAACCCCAGCTTCTCCAGCCCAACCCCAGCTTCTCCTGTTCATGCTGCTTCTGACTTAAATGTCTGTCATAGATGCTTCATTCTGCTGCTCTACCTGCCTCCGGGGTTTCCACAAATGGCCGGGCAACCATAATGGTTCTCTGGACAGATCCTAAACATAACTGTACCAGTAAATATAAATGACTGCAGATGAAATAACAATCCTATTTTGACTAAGACTGTCCTGATTGAATAAGAGTTTTCCTTTAATACCATGAATAATTACCACTTTAACTTTATGCTGTGGACAAAACAGTCACTAATCTAGACTGCATGACTTTAACCCGAGGACTTTAGAATCTAATTAGGCTGTATAGTGAATCCTTGATCATACCTAAGCAATGTACATGATCCAAGACATCACAGGTGGCATTGTAGCGCTTGCGTGGGCAAGAGACTGTCATACAGTTGGTAGAGTTTGTGCAGCGATACTGGGAAGGGTCCAGCTGCCAACAGAACTGACAGGTGATGTTGAGAGAAAAATTGGTTTGCTTCTGTCCAGATTCTCCCTGTAAATACAAAGAAGAAAATACATTTCACTACACAGCAACTCCCAAATTAAAGCCTTGCTAACCCTCTTAACAAATAGATAAAGATGGTACAGAATTACTACAGGCAAGAACATTTGACAATATTACTCACTATGCAGTGAACGCCTTTTTTGGGTCTACAGGTAAATAAAGTTGGTTTGCCATATGTGCACTTGGAATGGTAATCGCACTGAATGCAATCAGCTGGCAGGCGGTCACACAAACCCCCACTAGGACATTTGGAGGTGTCTTCATCTGTAGGAAACACTACAAAAAGTCCACCACAAAGTTGCATTATCTATTTTAAGACATTTTTAAGCATGGATAATAAATATTTTATGCACGGTAAGCCAGCTTTCATTAAAGCTGGCTGCTGGTTGTGGCAACAGGCTGTGACTTGTGATAACAGACTGTGGCAAAATGAAAAATACTCAGCTTTCAAAGAGGGCAGGCTATTAAAGAGTCCTTGAACAAAGCAATTTAGTCTTGATTGCTACATTATAGCTGCATGCTGGGCAGTAAAAGAAAACTGTTGCTGCTGTTGAAAAGCAATTAACTTAACAAATCCTGGTTGAGATCAAGACTTTACTTAATGACATGCAGGTTAACGAAGAAAAAAAAACAAGCAATACATAGACAATGGAAATTAATTATGTCTGAAGTAGGCAGTATTACTCCAATTTTGCTTGTGAGATTATGAACTGTATTTTATTGAAGTTCCCAGATAGCATGGACATTCTTAAATATCTGTAAAAACCTGCAGTTTACAATCTCGTTACATACAGGAAATACAAATTTATGGGAAATATCAATATGGGACATAACAAACTTCAAAAATGGTTTTGTTTTTTTAATCAGTGCTGCCATGTTACAGCACAACTCAGCACCCCCAAGTCTCATGCTCTTTGTACTACGTTTCCATCCATGTTCAGACTCAGAAATAATAAAAGTGTTGTATAGATGCTGAAAACTTGTCTAGGTCTACCCCCCCTCACAAACGAGACTCAATTAGGGAATTGATAAATAATCCTGCTCTATGAGCAAAATCAATTGTAGCACTGCTACAATGAAATCTTACTAATATCTTTAAGAAAATGTTACCTTTAAAATACATTTCAAATAATCCAGCATTAACCTGTGACAGGTGCGCCATGCTTTTTGCCCTAGAACAGACTCCAGCTTTTAACCAACATCCACATCCTGGTCAACAGGTTATTAATGGAAAACTGGGCTTGCTTACTGCTTAATGTTGCTGCGTTTCTTTGTTGTTAAGTGCTAGAAGAAATATTGAACAGAACATCCACTTGATGCACGTGCTGTTTGGACGTACATGTCATGTCTTGTCACATAACTTGTGATAACTATAAATCTTCATAGCAATCAAACTTCAATTTCTACTCCAACCAAGTGAGGACTTGTTTGTCTAGCTTCATTTTGGTCCGCTATTCAAAAACTGTGACAATTTGGAGTTTAGGAAACGCTACCTTTCAACCGTTGTGAATGTGACCCTTAGTGAATGTGGTTTTATATATAAATATATAAATTAATTGGCAATAAAAATAAATGTAACCTTTGAATAAATAACGTTACAGTCAGTATGTTCAATTTTGATTACTGACCGCAATATTTACCTGAGGCTACATCGGTGACCACCGGGCTAGTGATGAAAGGTCCATCTCTTGGGTAGTGGGTCTCAACATTAGTTGTGCTCAGGGAACCTGACAACAAAGCGGACAGGTCTTATATGATTGAACTGAAATTAGAAGTCTAAACACGCGCAATCAACTAAAAACACAGGGCTTTCTTTTAATAAAGCATCCTAGTTACTTCTTTACAATAATTTTAGAAAGCTACTACACCGAAGCTAGTTGCTGACATGTCCTGTCAATGCTATAAATTAGCATAAACAATAAACTGTTCATTGTCATAGATTAACTTAAATGCGACGCAATTAACAAAATATGTTTTTCTTTGTGTGTATTTGTAAAATCAATTTTGAATCCGTGTTGCTCACCACAGCCAATGTTTTCATTGCTTCATGGCTAAATAAACCAGTGTTATGCTAGCTTGCTAGCTAACCACTTCATGCTAATTCAGTTGGGGAAAGGTAACGACCAACGCGAGACATATATGCGGACTAATCTATGAGTGTATTAGTGTAAGCATACCGTTAACACACTGTAAGATGAGGTCCATAAACAATACGGCGATAATTCCGTAGCTTTTAAGGCACCGTCCTCTGTCCGGTCTCCAAATCTGACAGACAGGAGCCATTGTTACCGCAGAGCTAAAGAACGCTGCATTCAAGACATAGAGGAAACTGGAGTGCTAATAGTCCTCTGATAGTTTCAAGTTTTAAAATAGGAATTTAAAAAAGTAAAACAAAAAGCAAAACTATTATCAGATTGTTTGGTTATCTAGTTAAAGCTGTGAAGATGCAACGGTAATCATATTAAATTTCATATATATATAGTGCTTGGTAGAGGACTACATTTAGTTTTACTCTTTACCCATGACAAACGTTAATGTGTATTAATGCCATTCCATAAATGCAGGACATTTTCTGCCAACTCATTTGAAAATTTTGAAAAAGGTCAGTCCTCTTTGAACTGTGTCACTCTAATGCGACCGTGTTATGTATATTACTAAAAGCAGACAAATTCATTTCAAAGTTTGATGCTTTAATTTATATATGTAGATTTAATTATGTAAATGTCTATGGAATTATACCGCTAGTATCTTTTTCTAAGAAAATACAAATACTAGGACTGATTTGCAATCCTGTTACCAAACATATAAAACAAACATTAAAAAGATAAATATTATTAAACATCTATGTGGCCTTAAGTATTTTTCACATTTATATAATCTATAAAGAAATCCAGCCATTTTAACTTTAATCTTGTTACCACATCATACAGATAAAAATAAAAGCAAGCCTTAAAATATTTAGAGTAATCAGTAAAACTAGAATAAATCTAAAGCTAAATAGAAATGTGTGATAATTAATTTGTGAGGCTATGCATGTACTGTCTTCACCTTTCTACCCCTGCTGCATGTTTTAGCCACAGTATTTTGGTCAGTCTATTTTTTAAATTCTTATCTTTTCATGGAAATCACCTTTCTGGAGAGTCAATCGCAGTGATCTGCATGCTGTGATAGACTCAGATAACAGTGACACCATCCTCTTTTGAGCAACAGAGCACTCCTGTTGAAAGAGGAACCATGGGTAAAATAAATTTTTTCACCTGACACTGTGGTATGTTCCTGATTTGTTATTACATGCTGTATGAGGAGCTGGCTCAGTCTTGCTTATTACACAATAACATTTGGAATTTCTATTATTGCCACCTATTAAACTACAGGCTTTGTTCCAAAGCAATAGCATGATCAACAGTTATTGCTTTGGAACAAATCAACTGATGAAGAATAATAATAATAAAAAGAATTAACAAAAATGCAAAGGTTGTCTCTACAAAATAAACCTATTGTAGTTGGCAGGATATCAAATTCTAGTTAAAGATTGACATTTTCTGTTGTGAAAATAAAGAAACAAAGCACTCACATTTGGAGAATTTATTTTTATTTTTTTTTTATTGTTAATCCTGAATTTTCCCACAGAGGCAGATCTTGGTGAAAATAGTTTAGTGTGAAATCCACACAACTTTCATGTCACACTGTCTTCACATCGTTTCTTTAAGTTATCGAGCAAATTTCCTTCAGATACACTTAGATTACCTTGACATCATTTCAAACCCACACTACCTACAAACACTTTTCCACTGCTCACTGATGATCACAAGGGCACTGCAGAGTAGTTGTGCAGGCCCAGCCAATACATCCACTTACAAAGCATCAGTTCATTTAGTCTGCACTTTCCCCAAAACCATCTTTTGTCCCTTGCTGCTGTTGTTTCACGTTTGAAGTATTAAAATCCAAGCCGTCTCCCTTGATCAGAACTCCTCTTCTGCATTCTGACAGCGAGACTGTTTGAGCAGGGTCAGGCGGGCCATCACCTCGGACACCGTTAGCTCTCCATGGACTTTGTTGTCCCTTGTGCGCACATTGACACTGTTAGTCAGCTTCTCCTTCTCTCCAACCACTGCCAAGACAAGACAACAACAACTTAACACGGGCCAAGTATCACCACACACTCCCACTTTGCGTGCTGAATTTGTCAGCTGTTGGTGGTTAACCAGCTTTGAGGTCTGTTTGGCGTATATTTAGTCAATTAAGAATGTTTATTTTGACTCCCCAAATGGTGGTGACTTTGAAAGATTTTTTTTCTTATTCTCTTCCTTCATTACATTCAAAAATCTGTGTGGAACACCTATTTTCTCCTTCCTGTTAGCTCCATATTCAAACACCCTTTGATAATGTATCCACTATCCCTCCTCTGAAAATGTCCACATCATTTTAACCTTCCCTCTTTAACGGTCTTTCCAAACCGTTCAATTTGAGCTGTTCCTTTGTTATACACATTTCTAATCTTGTCCATCCTGGTCACACTGGTCAATCTTGAATCCACTACCTCCAGTTCAGCTTTCTACCTGTTTGTTACGACCACCACCTCCAAACCACACAAAATAGCAGCTCTCACTAACATCTTGTAAACATATCCTTTCACAAATCACCCCTGACCCTCGTCTCCCTCAACTCTGCCTGCACTTTCTTCTTCACTTGTTTTATGTGTTGTCCATTGCTTGGAATAGTTGACACAGATATTTAAACACATCCCTTTTCACTACCTCTACTTGCCTTACATCTTTACCCTTACCAAGGTCAAACTCCTGCCTGACCTCATTTGTTAACTTGTCCATCACTAATAAAAACAAGCGCAGCCTCAGAGCTGATTCCTGATGTAATCCCATACTCAACCTTAAACTCATCTGTTCTACTCCTGCTGCACACATCACCAAGGTCTCACTGTGCTCATACGTGTCCTGCACCTTCTTCACATGAGTCTCTGGCCATTCTGTCTTCCACATAAAAACAACATAAAATATAGTTTGGAACAGTAAAGTTTCAGGTATTTTATTTCAATTCTTATCCATTAAGCAGGATCTGATCATCACAAATTAATTCTGAAGCAAGACTATGACCACAAGCATATTGACAAAGAACCACTTTTCCCAACCAGAAGAACAATGAGTCCTGCAGCAGATGGCCTGGCCCCCACAGAGCTCAGAAGCAACATTTGTGATTCAGTTTGGGAAAACATGAAGAGACAGAAGACACTGACACAGCCTAAATCCAAAGAACTGTGGTGAATTTAATTTACTTTGTACCGAGTTAAACTATAGACACATAATTAAACTCACTACAAATGTGCAAGCATCCTCATGTACCTGTTATAGACCACACATTTGTACAGTTTGTTACTTAGTGATCTAACTTGGGGGGGTTTATTTTTCCTCACCAAGAATGAAGTTATACTGGGCCAGCTGAGCATTGCGGATTTTCTTGTTTAGAAGGCAGCTGGAGTCCAGATCAGCATCTGCCATAAGACCAGCTTCTGTAAACTGCTTACACACCTGACATGTAGAAATAGTATTTGTTAACGTACAGCACATTTAAAGAACAGTTTATACCTACAAATGCCAGAAAGAAATGATCAGGGACTAAGACCGCAATGGGGAAGTCACACCTTCTTTGCGTAATCTTCACAGGATGGGTTGACAGGCACTAACATCACCTGACGCGGCGAGAGCCACAGAGGCCTGGTGGAGAGTGAAACACAGTATTACAATTTCCATATAGTGAACAGATGACAAGACCCGTTTCTTCATGATCTTGGGAGGTAAAATCATGTCATAGTTGGAGAGCTGTTACTTACAATACAGGTCAAATTACATAGTAAGCCAAGATGCCTACAATAATTATGAAGACCAATTTATTCCTAAATAAAAGACAGATCAAAGCTGTGGGTCATATCAGCACTGTATGTTAGTAGTTTTAGAAGACACATTTTACTTATTGTCAACTCTAGTTTTATTTTATAACTCTAGTAAAGCAGCTTTGCATAACCCACAGTTCCTTATTCATCTTAAAATTGGGCTTCATGAGAAACCCTATAGATCATCATTTGCCTGAAACAAGCAGTTTTAGCTTCTTTGTCTGATTTTTAGCCAACTTTCTGGCCCAATCTCACAAATAGCAGGTTTGAACACCAGGTAGGTGGGGCTTCTGCTCTCACAGCCAGAGATGTGTGCCTGGTATCACCACAGGACAACTGAATACATGAAGACGGAACTGCTGGCTCACTGGGATTGCCATTTAAAATCCAACCTTGTTTGAGCATCCATTATTGTGACAGTATATATGTGACAGAAAATAAAAAGAACAACAGTTGTTGAATACAAAAGTAACCAGAAAAACACAATACAGTACCATTTCCCTGCATAGTTCTCTGTCAGAATGGCAATCATCCTTTCCACTGAGCCTAAAATGGCACGATGGATAATGACTGGTCTGGATTTGTCATCACCATCTTTCCTGTAATTGTAGCAAAAGAAACAAAGAAATAAAAACACGTATGTTAAATATGGTTGAATACAAACACTCAATAGATTTATTGTTATATACACTGACTTACAGAAAAATATAAGTACAAAAGCAGCTCAAACTGGTTTTAATGTCAAGTACTATCTTTTACTATTAACACTGCCATCATTCTCATACCTTCCCATTGTCTTTCCATAGACATTACTTTTTGACACGTGGACAACTATAAATACCATTTATCCATGTAATGCCTGCCGTCTATTGCTGCACAGCACGTGCATCGTTTTCCCCATGCTGTGTATATTAATTGAAGTTCCCCGTGAGTCTATAGCCTGCCATGCCACCTGCACAGTGAGTTCAGATTTACATACAGCAGCACAGGCTGAGACATCTTATCCAGGAGGGGCTTAATGCGTAATCCTTGGCGCTGTAAAGCACACAGACTCAGCAGTGTGTCAATATTTTTATTAGGTGACTCACCCCACAAAGGTCAGATTGAAGCGGATGGGCAGCTGGAAGTCCAGCTGAATGGTTGCACACTGGTGGTAACGTCCAATAGCATCTTTGATCTTAATGTCAATCTGCAATGGCACAGAAAGAATTATACTTCTTTCCAGACCACAGCAGGAGATTCACACTGAGCTAGTGTTTGGCAGGAGATTAAAAAATTCAAAATAAAAAGATTCATTCAGAACCTTGGGTCCATAAAAAGCACCGTCACCAGGGTTCAGTCTCCATGGCTCTCCGAACTCATTCAGGCTGTTTTCCAATTGCTGTCAAGTATGAGGTAGAGGTTAGCATGTACTTTAAACAATACAAGGAACTTACTGTAAATCAGGCCAAGTGGAACTACAGTAAAGTCCATACTTGGGTATAGAGTTCAGCTTTAATTGGTGCTCTTATGCAATTTACAGCTGGACACTCAAAGGAATCGAGCCAAGTAAATGAGTAATGTCTTTTGTTGACAACACACCACCCACAGAAAATCATGAAACTTCACAGATTTGACACTACTACTGCATAATCACATGGCAGGAGACCAATACTATCACCCAGAGTAGTTCTGCGTCAACATGAGCTTTTATTTGCTTAAATCACTGCTATCCCTTAAGATTTATAATACAGTAGTTGGATTTTTTTCTTTTTGCACACCTTAAGCTACTTAAACTGTGACTCATGACACAGTTTACCTTCTCAGCCTGATTCCACACAGCAATGTCACCCAAATACTTGTCTGGGCGAGTGGAGAGGTGAAGCTGGAATGAGAATCCAAACACATCGTAAACACAGCGGAGGAAGTCCAGACAGCCCTTCATCTCTGACTCGATCTGTTTAAAAAAAACATATGTATATGACTCAGCATTTAGGAAATGACTCATAATAAGCAGGTACATGTTTTTAAAAGATGTTTTTCACATCTTGTTAGAAGCAAAAAACATCCCACGAAAATGTTAAAAACTACTGATGTTGTGACCTGGTCCATTGTGCAGAAAATATGAGCGTCATCTTGCTGGAAACGGCGCACTCTGGTCAGCCCGGTTAGTGTTCCTGACAACTCATTTCTGTGTAGGACCCCAAAATCTGCCAACCTCAGAGGAAGCTCTCGCCATGAGCGAGGTCTGTGGCTGAACATCAGACTGCAGGAAATTTAAATCAAATTACTTATATGCATGAAGTAGTGTGTGTGATTTTGGGGGGAGCACAAATCAATATTTCCTCTAAATTTACCAATGCCCGGGGCAGTTCATTGGCTTCAGAGCAAATACGTCATCTTCCACAGAGAAGGAGAACATATTTTCACTGTAGTGCTGCCAGTGGCCAGAAGTCTCCCACAGCTTGCTGTTATAAATGTTGGGGGAGGCTACTTCCTGAAAGCCTCTTCTCCAGTACTCAGCCTAGAAAAACAACAAACCACATAGGTTAAACACACCATTTGGGCTGCACAGGTACTCAACTGAATCATGACTTCTGGCATGCAACCTTAAGCTGCAGCGATGGAAATCATGTTGTGTGGGCTGTATTTTATCCATTTGTTGCCATTAAGCAAAAACATTTAAAAAGGCTGTTGAGCTGTTTAGCAGCCAACAGTACAAAGACACTGTAACTGGAAGAATTTCTGGGAATATGCGAAACTGAACACCAAAAAGGAAGGTGCTGAAAATGAAAATGCTTGCTCACTCAGCTTTCCTCAATATTATTTACCAGAAAAGGGGCGTTTAAAAACCTGAAAATAAAGGAGTGCATTTATTGCAAAAATCATCACACCTCAGTCATAAAAGTCAGCACTTGTTGTCTATAAATATGAACTGAGTTCCCTGCAATGTAACTTCTGACTATTAAATGTTTTGGTGATATCTTGGAAAGAGAAATGTATAGCATGCTGGTATAATTTTCTCTGCAGTTTTAACAGATATAAGTGATGTGATAATGATCTTACACCCTGTCTGTGCAATGTATGAGTTTGTCTTGGCTTGGCTTGGCTTGGGGGTGTATGCTGTGAAAGTCTTCAAGATGTTAGCATGTCTTTCCAAATACACCACGGAGACAAGTTCCTGTAGAGTCACTGAACTTGTCTCAGCAGTTGAAGTTATGCTGAAATCTGAAGATTGAACTTTAAAGACCTTTTGAAAACTTCCAAATGTGGAAAATCTGCAGCTTCAGAAGTAATAGGAGTTTTCCTACTTTGACTTTTTACTTTGTAAAATTTAGACAAAACAAAATTCAACGATTAAATAAAAATTATAATAAATCTCAAATCCGTATGTTAGCCATGTCGAAACTAAGAAAATGCACCACATTGACAAAAACACTCATTTTGAATTTATCAACATGCCTCAGTCGCTTGCATACAAAGAAGTCTCCAGATTATGAGACTCAATCTTTGGATCATATAATGCACTGTAGATTAGATATTCAAAGTCTGTGCAATTTTATTTGAAGAAGATTATTTTAAAATTGTTCACCAATTTGCAGACAATTTTATGGACATTTTGTTAATACTGGTGAACCCCTGCCTTTACTTCTGAGGAACGGTCTCTCTACAGTTCTCTTACTGACCTGCTGTCAATTAACTAGTTGCAAAATATTCACCCCGCTCTTTTTTTGACCACTTTGTTTTCCCACCTTTGGACACTTGTTGCTGCCATTAAATTTAAAATGAGCTAATATTTTTCATGGAATGGTAAGAGGTCTCAATTTAAAGATTGGATATGTTGTCTAAGATATATTGTGAATAAAATACAGACTTGGATAAGATTCTGTTCTAGTTTTAGTCACATTTCACACAGCTTCCCAAATTGTTCAGAATTGAGTTTATATAACATTCAGTTTGACCTACATTTAGGGAAAAAGTCCTTTATAAGGACCAGGCCACATTTCAGATTATGCACAGGGGTCAGGATGCAGCCAACATTTTCTGAAGCTCGGAGAGACTGATTAACAAAGCTGAGCAAAACTTTTCACTTGCTGTTACACTACTTATTTTTGAGCTTTGTGATTGCAAAAGTCACAGCTAGTGGTCTGCAAGCCACTGAGAAGGCAATCACGACTGTGCTTTGCTACTCTGGAAATGCAAAGCACAGTCCTCAGGGACTGTAAAATGATTGTAAGGATTTCTGTGGTTTAGTCCTTCAAACCAAAACTTTACTCAGACAAACGATCCTAAAGGTCGACTCACTACAATATGAAAACAATGTATATATGAATACTTTGGGTCTGAGGTATACAATTATACACAAACAGTAATGATCCCAGCATTGACCTTAAAACACTGCTTCATATCTACTGAGCTTGTACTACTGATATTCAGATTATCTGAATGTTCCTAAAACATTTTCTCAAAATGATAAAGATGTTGGAAATAAAATAGTCACTGGTAGGCATTAAGCTGCATCTCCTACCCTGATGAATTCAGTCAGTGTGTTGTAGATGTAAGCGCCCCGTGGCATGAAGAAACAACTGCCTGGGCTCAGATCATGGAAGAAGAAGAGCTCCTGATCCTGTGAAGCAGAGAAATACTTTAAAAAAATGATTTCATATCATCATTATCTGCAGGTACAGCCAGCAAGAACCTCCATACACAGCAGAGAGCGTTCCAATCATCACACACACCAAACCATCTGTCAGTGAACGACTGCCCACAATCTAACGAGAGAACAGAATAAACTTTTATCAAAAAGACTTAAGAGAGATGTTAACCACTATGGTAAATCCAATTGAATAAATATCGTATTAATGACAATAAACTTTGCACTTTCCTTTGAAAAGTTAGGCTGTGAGATTTCAATTTCTTGGCACTTACTTCTAGAAAGACCCCAATTACAGAAATTTAAAATTCAAATCATGCAAGGGATTAAAGGCTTGACGCCTTGCATCTTCCTTTATGAAAAGACAAACAGACACACACTTCATCTCTATGAGTGCCAAAACATAGTTTTGTTAAATCAACACATTAAGACCAACTACTGCATTACAAGAATAGACTGTAGTAAGAGATTTAAAATGTACT
>VURO01001865.1:9679-21842 GCA_015108175.1 Pelvicachromis taeniatus
AAAGAGAGGGGAGGGAGAGAGGGGGGGGGGGGGGGGGAGGAGGGGGGGGGGGGGGGGGGGGGGGGGGGATAGGATAGTTGCATAGAGAAACAGCCAAGGATGGCCTATTCCCAAATAAAATTTAGCGAATAGTTAAAAAGGACAAATCATGGTTGGGGTCAGAGGTCATGGGTTCAGAGCGCGGGGGTGTCTTATGAAGTTGGTGACAAATACAGCAGATTTTGTATTCTATAGTTATGTTTCCGTTAGTTTAAATAGAAAAGAACAATGAAAAATGTAAGAAATTAAATAAACGTCAGCATGTTAGAAAGACATTTTTTTGCCTTTCTTTTATTATCTACTTTTAACTTGTATTTCTTCTTGACTTACTTTGACAATGGTCAGGACTATATAGAAGCACCTTGAAAACTTGCTGACAAAAACTTCCAGATGAAACTTATGTTTTATTTCAGTGTCTTTCATACTGCAAAAAAGGTTAGTACACTCAACTTTTCTGTGACTAACACTTTTACAAACATAAACTGGTGTGTGCAAAGGCACTGAAATTAACACAATAGGCATAATCAAACACTACTGTCTTGTGTTTTCAATCAAAAGTGGCAGTGAGGAAAATAAGAGGACAAGAGAACTCTTTGGCAAAACAGTTACCTAAAGTCCTCATTGAAAGTCTCTAATCTGCACTCTTTCACCCGTCTCTCTCTGGTTACTGTTGTAAGAGTCCCTGGGCCTGTCAGGCAAGCTCTGTTATCCCAAATGAATCCCAAGCTTCTCTAAACATTGCTGTTATCCAGTTTCCGTGGGGACCTGGAGCTACAAGGCACAGACAAACAAGGGCTGGGTGGGAGTGTTGGATGGGGGATTTTTGTCGGATTTACACATATACAATTTCAGGGTTTTAAACTCCCCAAGGTCAGAGTCCAAGCAAAAAGGGCCATCAGTGTCAGCTTGAACAGCCGGTGTGATGCCCAAAGGTGTAGTAGAGGCAGCACAGAGTGCTTAATGAAGAAGCACTGAGTACTGAGAAAGTGGGCGTGTTATACCTGTTAGAGGCTACAAGTGCAGCTCCAGCTACGGTGAGCTGAAAGGGGCAAAACATCAAAGGAGGGGGGCAGGGGAGTTCTCATTTAAATTCTTCAGTCCAGTCCCTGGGATTTGGTTTAATGAGCTGAGAAGCAGGAGTAGACAGCTGACTCCTGACTATGTGTGTGCGCGCGCCTGTGCGTCTGTGTGTTTTTGCGTGCTCATGTGTTCCCACCACTAAGCCCCTATGTGCACGTATGCAAGTTCTGTTTGCCAGACTACTGTGGCAATGCTCTGACACACAAACACACACTTTCTCGTTTCTCTGAAGCCTCTCCAGCACTGGAGACTCTGTGCACACACACACTCATGCTCAAACTGTAAAGGCCCAGAGGTTTGCCAAACTGAAGCAAACTGGGTTTCTACTTAGAAGCAATATCCCCTCCTCACTCTGTCACTGTTGCCACCGAAACTGGTCAAAGCGGGCTGTTTTAGTGGCTCTAGGACTGCTGGCAGTGAGTTTTGGCAGCCTTGTAGCCCTGTATTTTTTTTACTCCTACTCATTCCTGCTTCTGTGCATGTCTACATTTTTATTCAGTAAAACTAGTGGCACCTAAAATATGGAAACGGAGGGCCTCACACATATTCTGGCTAGCAGACATTTGGATTGTAATAACAGCCAGTCCTGTTTATTTACTTTTACCTTGTGCCAGTTCAACAAAGAATCAGCTGCCGTCATCCAGCACCTTTTTTTTTTCTTCCCCATTTGTTGCTCTTTTTTTTTCCCACAGACATCATCAGCCTAAAGGAAATTATGTTGTAGGCCCTTTGTTCTCTGGCACCGAAAGCAGACTTGGAAATAAGTAAGACACAGGAGCAAATCCCATACAGGGTTCTTGTATGACATCATCCACGCATTGTTGGAGACTTGTCCACAATGTTGGATGTGATACAACCACTGGTGGCAGGGGAAAAATATATATATTTCCTGACTGCCTGACAAGTGGTTCCTGGAGGTTTCTGGCAGTCTCTAGGTGAAAATGGTTGCAAAAAGGGTGCTGCACCAACATCCTCCTTATGTTTGCTTTGGTCACTATAGCTAATTGCTGTGATCACTTGTAGTTTGCATGGAAGACAGGAGACAGTTGTCCCTCAGTGATGCAGCAACCACATTTCAAAATGCTCAACTGTGACTTTAAAGGCAACATTCTCCATTTCCCATTTGTGTTGCACTTGTTGCCCCTAGTTGCCAAGTGGCTACAGACAAGTCGGTGTCTTCCATGCAAAGTACTGTGCAAATTACCAATTAGCAACCGTATATGTGAGTTATCTGTGTAGGACACTGAAATTGAAAAATGTCCAGTCCTATTAGCAGATATTGGTCTCAAACCTGTGAAATGTTCCAGTTTGTAAGAGAGTGTGATAAAGAGACCTAGCTCTGGCAGACAGAGCCAAATTTGACACTAGTGTTAATCTCTAACCCTGCAAGGAAGGCAGGCATACAGAGGGATCCCATTACATCTTTCATTTGGCCCCAGCGGGGCCCATCTTGAACAGAGGGATTATTAGGCGCTCTTGCAGTCACTTAGCTATAAGCTGCCCCCAACCAAAACCCACGATCAACCTCTGACATCATCAAGTAGACACAAGGCTGAGGAATGTTTGTGCGAGTGTATGTGTCAACAAGAAAGCAACATCACACGTGTTTACAACAGGCAAGCTATTTTGCGTCAGTTTTTTTTTTTTTTGCCTTGGTGTAGCAAATAGACTGTGGATCATTATTCGTTAATGAACAGCAATTGAGTGAAATTAAACTTATCATGAGCAGATGTGATGGCTGGAACAGGGATGGTGGCACATTGCCTGGAGATGGGTGGAGGTGTGGCAGTGAAGTGTAAAAGAAAAGAAAAAAAGAAACAGAGGAAATAAAACAAGTGAATGAGTTCAACAAGAACGAGGACTCATTTGAATGGAAGAGAATGCTAAAGAGAACGAGGGGAAGGGAGGAGAAGAAAGAAAAGAGAGTTAGCTGTTGGCAGTTAACAGCTGCTCGGGCCTCAATGCCCAAAGTTTCAGACTGAACTAGAGGCTTGTACTGTATGACAGCGTGTTAGAGTGCCACCATATGCACCGTCGCCTGTGTTCTGTCGTGTGCAAGCTAGCTCATGAAGATAAAGCGACAGCTCTATTGAGCAGCTCTGTTGTGCACCTGTCTAGCAGTACTTTTTTTTTTCTGGCATCATTCTCCTGGATTCCTCCGTGATTACCCAGCAACATGCATCTCTGCAGTGACATCAGCCTGCAATTTACATCCAAATTAGAATCAGATGAATAAGAAATGTCTCTTTTCTTGTCTTCTGGCCATCCCTCCCTCATGTGCTTCCTCTCTTCTCTCTTCATTCTCTCTCTCTTTTATTTTCCTGGGCGAATTGAGGGCAGGTTAGCACAAATGTGACATGACTTCCACTGAAAGCGAGCTGGATGTCTCTATCAAAAGTGTTCTCTAAAGTGGCCAAGAGCTTGGGTTTAGAAGAACTTCTGGGGAAAAAAAACAGGACTTATCTGATTCTAATCAGAGATCCTATGGGGCCAGTAAACTCCAGTACAATAACTACACTGATTAAACACTTGAAAACTGAAAAATAAACTGACATAAACTGAGTCATACTCAAAAGAAAATAATCACTGGAACTAAAGTTCAGGCTGTCCTTGAGGTTTCATTTTCTTTTTTAAGGTGGTTTATTTTTTTGACCACATTTCAGCAAAGTCATGCTCAGCTGAAATGATCCTAAGCCCCTCTTCTGGCAGAATATTCACAAAGGGTTTAAAATAAGTTTACCATTTAACCTTTGGCAAGTATTGCTGACTGAATTAAAAAATACTTGTATTTACTGCAAATTTCCAGCCCTTTGTGTAACAGTAAATGTTAATCAGCAGTTATTGTCCTGCTGTTGTTTTTACAGAGTAACATGAGTCCAAGGGGAGAAAAACTGTGCTTGATCTATAAAAAAAAAAAACATTTTTTATGTAAAATCCCACTACTTATGATAATCAGCTTGTGGACTTGCAAGCACACAACCACAGCTCACTTTTTTTACAATATAAATACAACTTTCTGAGTGGTTAGTTTTGCTGCTATTTAGTATTGCTGCTTCACTTTTTTTTTTTTTTACCATTTACTGAAGGTTGAATGCAATCCATTCACTCTAATTTAAGCTATTTTCTGGACAACATCTGAAGGATGGGCTTCTTAGCTAATAAATATTGCCATGTGTTCACAAAATAGTTTCTAAATATTTCCATGTGCTGTTTGATTCATTCAAGGGTTGTTTTTTTTTTTAAACTAAAAACATAAAATTGTTAAGAGCAAAAAGTAAAGGTGCATACATGAAAAGTCAAATCAGTGAGCCTGAAGTCACAACTCTGATTTTGATAAACATGTTTAACATATTGATTAGAGTAGCTGGAACTGAAATTGTTCAATATGCCGATAATATGCTAAACCGTTGAACTTCTTTCACTGCAGCATTGCTTGCATTACTTAAAAATAACTATTTATGCCTAACGTGACACCTAACACTAAAACAGGACCTAAATTAATAAGGTTTTCATAACCCTTCTTGATTTTTCTATGAGTAAAATTTTAAAAAGTCCAAAAAACAGCTTGAACTCTTACACAACATAGATGCCAAAACCCAGCTGACTGTGGCAAAAACATGACACATGATAAAGACTGCACTATTTATGCCCAAGTACATGCGTCACAGTCAGGGTGTAGCAGGTTTCCATGATAATACCAGTTTCTCTCTCTCTCTCCTTTTTTAAAATTTATATAATCCAGTTGATCTACAATCAGATCTGTATCGAACAGTATAATGTGGACCACAACTTTAAGCCAGACCACCCTTGGTGAGTAGAAAGGGTGTTGTAAAACAACAGCAGACTAAAGGTTTAAACCTCGCTACACCAAGTAGTTGCCACAGTTCCTTTTTGGATGCAGCTCCCTCATCTTTGCTCAGACTCCACATCAACATGTTTGCTCTCCTGGCACTAGCAGAGTCTGTGGGGACGCACACTGCGAGCATATATGGCTGGTGGGCTCAGAGATCACAGAGATAAACATATGTTCATTGGCAGTCTGGAACCCTGGAGGAAGGAGGCTGGCAACCTTTTAACCCCTGCACACTTTTTCTCTCTAAACACGTACAAACACAATAAAACATAAGGATGTGCACAAAATAAACACCCAACTGCAAAAGTAGGGAAAGACTATACTATGCACGAAATACTTGCTCGCTTATGCACAGGTGCACATGTATGCACACTTTCATGCAAACACGGGGATAGAGAGTGAAAAAAAAAAAGAGAGAGAGAGAGAGAGATCCCCGTCCAGCAAGCAATATTTTGTATTATTCATGAGGGAGAAAATATTCAAATAATCATGAGCTTCTGCTTCTGTGCCAAACACAGTTTCTGTGGTTCATACTGCACCACGAGAGAAAGCGAGACAGAGCGAGAGTGAGAAACTCTAACGGAGTCCGTCCTCCACTGCCTTTCCCTCCAGCTCGTCCAGATAAAGTTTTCTTAAAAAATGAAGTTACAGTTGTGAGAAGGACACGTGTGTGACGGAAACAATTTAGAGTGGAATAATATCGGAGGGAAAGATTTGATTTGATGGTTTAAACCACAAAAATAAAACTACGGGACATCACTTCAGTAAAGCGGAGCGTGTCCAAGCACCAAGGTGTCACTCAACCTCCTTCGCCACCAAACCGACTAAAACAAACTGGCTCGGTGGACCTCATCTTTGTTCCCACCGTGTTAGCTGTCCGTCACTTTGATTGGCAGACAAGTGTCAGGGTGAGGGAATGTCGCGAGAAGCTGGGAAGAGCGCAAAATCCATTGCAGCAATCTCAATATTTCATCTCGACCCCTGAAGAAGGGCTCCACGGTTTCATAGTTTAAATTCTAATCGTGTTAGGCCACAGGGGCATGTCATTTAGAAACCCAGCCTCCAGCTCGCCATCCCTTTACTTTCCTCCCTGGCCCAAACAAATTATTAGACGATTCCATTATTTCTCCATTATGCATATGTGTTTGCGTGTGGCTGGCTGTTACAGACTGGGAAGAAAGTGCATGGATAAATAGGCTTGGTTAAGCTCATCATGGAGCAATACGTCTGGTCCTGGACACAGCTGAGGTCCTCAGGGGTCTTCAAATTGGTCATCATTAGGGCCATAATGCCACTGTTTTGCTTCTACTAATGCCTCAATGCAGCTAATCAGTGTGCAAAAAGGATACTTCTATGTCTGCTTTTCTGTCTCTCATTGCTTTTAGTCCGATCCACTTGTGATATGTGAGAACCTCGCATAATTAAGAAATTACCCTCTAACCCCTCTGCACTGTGTAAAAGAAAGAAAGAAAGAAAAACAAAGAAAACATTTGTCTTTTGGTTTTCTTTGTTTAGCTTTTCTGAACCAGGAAAAATACATTTGATTTTTATACCATGCAGTTTCTGTTTTCAAGGCCAGGAATGAGCTTTCAAACCAAAACTGATTAAGGAAACACGCAAAAGGAATACTCAAGCGTAGGATATGTTCGACATGTTCGAACATATCATGACATGTTCGATAACACGAACATGTCACAAATCCTATTTTTGATGACTTACAGTAGTTTGAAGAGTTGTAGACATGCAGTCCGGAACAATGCATCCCTGATGGGGTGTGACCCTGTGTGCAAAAGACATCAAACCGGGTCAAACGCTGCAGATACGGTGAGGTGAAGTGCAATATGACATCACTAAACAAGCTGAGACCTTAAAGCTGACTGCGTAGCTCCATTCGCTGGTTTTACATGGTGACTTAAACGCAGGTAAAAATGTTGAAAAATCCAGTTTTCTTAGTTTTACAGTGACTTTAACATATTAATATGGCCAAGCAGGATTCACTCTTTTTTGTGCAATTACCTGTGGACATATTAAATGAAATTATAGAAGCCCCTCTTGATAATAACTAATCTGCCTTTATCTACCTATGATTCAACTGACACAAACTCTCAAAAGGCAGTAGGGACAAACACTCACCAACACACAAAACACACACAGCAGTAAAGCCACCCTCCATGGACATCATCAGCATAGCATAAAACACGCTGTACATAAGGTTTTTCCATTCATTATAAATGAGAGCAGAGGGAGTTTTACAGATCATGAAAGATATAAAGAGAATTGTATTGCACGAGGCGATAATCCATATTTCTGCCTTGGACAGTGTGTTAGGGTTATTTTTGGCAATGTCAGCTGGCTGTTTTTAATGGGCTGCATATTTACAATGTCATGGTTTTATATTTTACAGCCTCAAACGGATTTCCTGCAGTCTCTCGGCAATAATCATGGTCAGTTCATAACTCACCAGGGATTATTGATGCACTTTTACATCAGCATAACAGATCCCATTTGGTGCAGCAGATGCTATTAGCTAGTGCACCTTACAGTATCAGGGGTAAATGCATTCTCAGTGTGGGTGGCAGCAGACCAAAACCACTAAAGCGGGAAGTCTTGATGTTACCATTTTACCACTGTCAGGAACAGAAATGAAAGATTTTGGGCCCTACATGCTTGGTGAATATTGTAGTTACAATAAATTATTGCTACAGCAATTCGTTATGTATATGGGTTAAAAAATCCACATTTTTTTTAATAAATATGAATGAAATAGAAATGAAAAAGTGATTCCTGAAACTAATCAATAAGATGACAGAATTACTAATGATAACTAAATTAGTTGTCATGTCAGTTATGTGTGCAGAAAAACAATTTTTATTTCAAACAGACTGAAATAATTTGGCTCATACACAACAGGCCTCCGTAGGCCTTTTAAGGCCTCTTTTGTGGTTCTATTTTGCTTTGCTTTAAAACCTAATGTCGCATATTTAGACACCAATTCGTTTTGCTGGTGTTTATAAATAAAAATGACTTAAACTTGACAACTGGCGTTCACTCTAATGTTGTAGCAGAATTTGTGGATATAAGTTCAAATCAACACACACATACATAGCACCCAGCTGGAATTTTATTGGTCATTGTTTGATAAATATTTGAATTTGTTATTGACTACCAAATTGTCACACAAATATTAGAATAGAGGATGCTACAATCGAATTGTTTTTCGGTGCCACAAATGAACTTATTAAGCTGATCCACTTGCTAACCAATCCATCTTAAGCGCAGTGTCTTCTAAAATATTATTGTAAAATTGTGTTTTTAGGTTATTGCTTACTTTTTTTTTTTTTTTGGTCCCATTTGGATCTTTACCTATCAGAATTATTGTCTGAAGGTCAGGAAAGATGCCCAACGGATTTTATTCTATCAAAAGGACCATTGCGGTTTTGCCTTAATGATCCATTTGATTGACCTTTGTTATTATTTATTTATTTAATTTTCATTTGTTACAGACGTGACATGATTGGGGGACAGAAAAAGAGAGAGAGAAAGAAGGGGACGAAAACAGAGGGGAAGAGGGACAGCAAGAGAAAGAAACAAAAAACACGTCCACTGGATCACCTGTTGAAAAAAGCAAAGGGAAACGACAACAACACAATAATGTAATTCAGAGCAACACAATCTGCTGACCACAGCATTAACAGTAACTACATTTTTGTTTTCTAATTACCGTAAGAAATCATCTCAGTTTGAGTTCCGCAACAAAAGCTTAGGTTACCAAACATTGAACTGATTTTAATGAGATGCGTACAGCGGAGCGAGGTGAACAAATTTTACGTGCTCTAAGGGGTTCGTTTGATTGTTGGGGTATTCTCTCCATGATTTTAGGGGTTTTACCTTACAATATATATTCTAGTAAGGCTATTTTTTGGCTTTAGGAAGCATTGAACCTGAGACACCACCTCAAAGAGACACAGAAAATGAAACTCCGAAACCTTTCATTTTTGCAGGAAATGTAAATGAACTAAATATTTTTGTAAATTGAAGATATAAAAATAGAATAGTTGGATTTGAAACTATGTTCTGCTACTCCTGCTGCTCGTACCATCCTGCAGGTTTGATCACGGGAAAAAACAAATGAAAGAAAATGGAGGGAACCAAAAACGTTTAGACCTGTAGTCATAACAGAACCCGTATCACATGACCAAGACAAGACTGAGATGCATTAAGTTTGAAGCACATTTGGTCCAAGCAACAACAGCACCACCCTTTATGTCCCTCACCTTCCAGTCTGCTCTGTCCATACTTGTTACAATGTGAAGACTCCCGTCAGTAAATCAAGTCAGAGGGGATCATTTAGCCCTAATGGCTCCTCTACAACTGGACCCCCTGTCTATCCAACAACAGTGCACCCTGAGCACTGCAGCCCAGTGTGGTAAAATGTCACCTCTGAAAATTAGCCATCAAGCGGGGGCAATTTTCCCCCTAGCTAAATTGCTAAATAAGTAGCGGGGCTGTAATAGGTAGCAATCTGGGGCTAATCTGATGAGATCATTTGGAAAAAGCTGGACTGGGGGTTGAGAATATCAGAGGAGAGCTTTGTATGTGGATGTGTGCGCGTCTGCGGTAGCACACGTAGGCATGCGTGAGTGAAGTTGTCTACTTCTGATTTTTGGCGACAAAAATCAGGTGATTTGTATGCAAAAATGTTAAGCAGCCTTTTATGTATTTACAGGTCAATACATGCATACTGTACCGTGTGACACACTAGCCTTAGTAGACCTCTTTGTTCCCACAATGCATGCAGGATATACATACTGTACATTAAATATATGTGTTTGTTCTCTGTGCATATGAAGGAAGGTGTGACCAAAACCAAGTGCAGCCTAAACTTCTATGATGACTGAGGAACTGAGTGTACACAGCTGGAGAGTCATGTGACCATTAATGGGGGAGGGTTCATGGTGACGTGGCAGAGGGTGAATATTATTGTCGGTGGCCTCCAGATGCCAGCTGGCAGGGGCACAAAGAGAACAGACAGGGAGTGGGTTGAACAATTACTGTTATTCATAGCTGAACCAACAGAGAAGGTCTGTGCCATTAAAAAGTACACAGCGCTGGATTCATGGATTCAGTACAAGTTCAGAATATTAGCCATATGCATTAGGCTAAAAACACACAGTCAAGCAATCCAAGATAAAAAAAAAGAAACATCAAACTTGTGTAAACAGTCATTACACAGCCTACAAATAGAAAAACGCATAACAAACGGGCGCTGCGTGTTTTTACACGATCTCTGCATCACTGTGATTGTCAGATAATGCTGAACGGAGAAAACTTTGGCTCCAAAGTCTTTCTTAAATGAAATTGGACCATGGTTTTTTTCCTTTGTTTCAATAGTTAAGTTACTCGTCACCGTACAGCCTCATTTTCTCTTAACCCACTTTTGCAGGGAACTACAGTAATTGTTATTAAGTTCAATCAGAATGGGGTCAGTACTGGAAGCCACTCGGCCCTGTGTTTAGTAATTAACATTTCGCAGAGAATATCTCATTAGGGGAGACAAAGGTGGCTAATAGGCAGCTCAGCTAGTGAGAATGTGGAGTTGAAGTAACAAAAAAAAAAAATCCTCCAGTTTTAGTCTGATGCAATCAGTCATGGAATTCAATCGCAGGGCAGCTATTTTTGGAAAGGGTTGTAATACAGTGTTTTAGTTCCTTAATGAGAATATAAGGGTAAAGTTCACACAAGAGGACTCAAAGTATGGTGCTAAGATTTTAAATGGTTGTTATTAGATAATACAGCTCGTCGGACAATCCAGCCTACGTGTTAACCTGGTCTTATTTTAATTCTAGTAGCAACTGTAGGAATTAAATTTGGGCTTTTCTGAACCTTATACTTCATTTTGCTCAATGAAATGTTTTCTAGTTTCCTTTAAAATTGTTATTATTTATGTTATATAAAATAAACATATTATCTACTACCTTTTTCTGATCCACAAAGAAGCTTAGTTTTTATGCCCAACTAATCCCAATTAGCCAGGACAAATTAAAATACATGTGAAATAAGAGCTTGGGTCTCAGAGGATAGGTTTTTTTTTTAAATTCAGATAGGTGAAATTTTACATATAATTATACATACCTCACACAGTTCAAAGATGATGATTTTAACTGACTATGGTGTTGCCAGTGGTCCAATCAGCGTTTTGACATTTAAGCTCTGATGACAATTTCTCACCAACTGTTGAAAAGCACTTTCTTATTTTTGTAATGGTGAATATTGCATCCTTACTGCGTATCCTTCTAGAACACGACTCTAAATTGACTCTCGTTAAATTACTATTGTTCTGTAAGGTGAAGACTAGGTGGAAAAATAAATGAAAACCATATTATGGTATGGCTAGCATCCAGGATTAACACTGTCAAGTCCACTGTGTAAAAAATAAATAAATAATGTAACATTTTCTGCACTTTCTTTTAATATGTATATGTATTGACAGAGCAAAGCTGTTTTTTGGACTTTTGAATGATTAGTGAATCATGAGTGACTGGTAAGTGTTAAAGGAGCCAGTCAGTTACACTTGAGTTAAGACTTAACAACATAAAAGGTTGAAATTTATACTAGTTTGAGACATAAAATATAATGAATAACTGCTTATGAAAGTCAACACACCCAAACCGAATTTATGGCCTAGTACTAGAAGATAATTTTGAGTTCAAAGACCAGGAGTGAGAGAAACCTGGCGCCTTATATGTGGCATTTTATTCCGACTTGGTTTGGGTTTGTATCTTCACAGAAGCCTTACTCCAGCACCGTTTGAAAGCAACTGTACAAATACCAGTAAAAACTGCATGCATTCATCATCTGCTGCCTCCGTGCCTCTGGTGCCTTCATAAATACTGGTCAGCTTGTTTTAAGTTCAGCTGACACTTCAAGAAAGACAGCTTTTCGGCATGTATGGCAAATTTTGTAGCAGGAAGTTGAGCATATGAGGTTCAGGAGGATGGTATCCAAAGCAAAAAGTTGGATCACCTTCAAACAAAAACACATCCACATGTGGCATCCTATCAGAGGCCTGTATGTGTTGAGCACCACCACTGATTATCTTTCCGAAGAGGGTTTCTTAATGGAGAAATTATGATAATAGCGAAAGGAAGGAAATTAAAGAAAAAAAAAAAAAAAAAATGAAAAAAGATGGTG
>VURO01001866.1:2123-13520 GCA_015108175.1 Pelvicachromis taeniatus
TTTTTTTTTTTTTTTTTGTTTTTGTTCCCCCCCCCCCCCCCCCCCCCCCGCCTCACCAAGGACTGGGAACGGATGCAAGTGTGTGTGTGTGTGCGTGCGTGCGTGTGGTCTCTGCTTTCTGTAGGTCGCTCTGGCTTCAAAAAATGTATATACTTTCTTTATATGTGCTTTCTGTTCCTCTGGTCTTTCACTCGTACTTACACACATACTGTACTCACATACCAGCCAGTGCATCATCAATTAGAATGACAGATATGGTGCTGTATCTCACTTGACGGACACACGTCTGCTAGTTCATATTCTGGAAGGCACTTGCTGGCTGCAGATGTTTCTGTCAGTGTGTGTGTGCATGTGTTAGTTGTAAAATGTGTTGTCTATTTTACTTGTGCTTTAATAGATTTGTCTATATTGTTGTTTTTTGTATGAGGCTTTTGTCACTTTCCCATCTTTGCAGGATCTTTGCAGTAATATGACTTTCTTCTTTTGCTTTTTTACCACTAAATTGTACAGTTTGCTTCCTATGTAGAAAGTTATAATACGTTCCTGTAAATTAAGTTTATTATTTCGTAATGGATGCAGAGGTAGGCTAAGAAAGCACTGAAAACCTTGTCGTAGAACATGGACGTTTGATCTCTGAGAGCCTAGGAAGCTGACCTTAGTGTAGTAAGGTGGAAAGCAATAGCTCAGTGAGAACAATTGAGCTGGTGAAGTAAACTGTCACTAAATTTCCAAACCTGTTACATATGCTGGAAAAATCATTGTTGTGCTGTCATTGCCGACTGAACCCTCTTGGCTGGTTTGCTCTTTTCTCTAAGGAGTTTGGATGTTGTGCCTGTGCTTGTTGGATTATTTCTTAATTCCCAGTTTCACCGGCTGTGAATCTAAATGAGACCGCTTGCCTCTTAATTATGTCCAGATTGTCCAGGGTACACCCTCCCTCTCACCAGGTGGAATATGCTCAGAATAAGTAAACAGAATTTTTTCGTAAAAAACTGATAAAAAACCCCAAAACAAACACTGTCACTCCAGTTTATTGTTCAGTCTATATATTTTTTTGTGGCAGTAGGTGGTTTTCTCTGAATGTGTTCCTCTTCCAGCAGCCTGCAAAAGTCTAAGAGATTGATGATTTAACTATATTGCTCTCACCGTGTGCTTACTCACACTGGTGAACTCAATAGCATAATCCCTCTGCATTACTCCAAGCGTGAACAGCAAAGTGGCGTTAATCGCCGCCGAGGATGGCGATTACACTCGGCATTAGAGATTCCCTATTACATGAGTGGCACACTAGAGGTTACTCTGCCTTTGGATAACTGCTGGTTTGACAATCTTAGATGTGCGGGTGGAAAAAAAAACAACAACCTTTGACTGAGCAATAATGGACATCAGAAAAGTATACTGCAAAAATTAGCATATCTGAAGCAGCAGTGTAACGAAATGCTGTACCAGCCTGAGATGTGCTGTAGTACAGTATAGTCTTTTCTTCTGCCTGCACCCTGACTGTAGTGAAGATATTGATATTTCCTCCCATTGCGTCACCAAGGCAGCTGCTATAGTAGTGTAAAATCTCTCTCCCACTCCTTTTATTCTCCTTTTTTGGCTTAAAAAAAAAAAACATTTGCTTAGTTTTATTTAATTGGATAGAAGAGTAGTATATTTCTTCTCTGTGTGGCAGTTATGAGCGCATGCACAAAAAAGGTAACTCTGGTCATTTATGGATATTTCAAGTGCATCCTCTATAAATATGTTTATATGACAAACGCAATAAACCAGCCTTAGCTGATAGTTAATGTTAAAAATGAGAGGAGGATAGGTTTCTGGATGGTAATTGAAGATGTTGCTAAAAAAAAATAAATGTTAGACACATCTCAGACTTTCCAACACCTCCCTCAAAGTTCTGCTCGGTAGCTGCGACAACTCTGCCCAATCGCCTCAGCTACAGATACCACAGCAATAGAGATGTGACTTCACAATACTTCCCAATGAAAGCCTGCGTTGCTAAGCAACTCGCAGTCCGCAGTGGCAAGATACAGGGGTGTTTCCTGGCTGATGAGAGTTATATATGTGTGTGTCTGTGGAGGAAGTGCTTGTGCTGTGAGCTTAATAGAAACCCTATACCCCCGCATTTTCAATGTAAAACTCACATGTAACAGGCTGACTGCAGCTTAAATGATGCTGCATATCCACAAGGGGACATTTTGGAAGACGAGCTGGTTTTGGTACGGATCTTAACGAGGCAACCAGATAGTGAAGTCAGCCTTTTCTTTCAACGCTCTCACATCAAAATTGAGTCTGCCCTGTCTCAGTATAATGGTTGGTGTGCCGAACGCATCCATATTCATGAGCAAGGCAAAGAAGAAAGTTGCAGCCGATTTAAATAGACAGCACGTTGGAGCGAGGGATGAATTTATCAATAATGTAAGCTACTAAAAGTTTCATGTTGTTTGCTGTCACCCGTATTCCCTCATGGAAAATCATTTGGTCAGCTATCTAGCCCTCGACTCTCCCCTGTGCACACAAATGATTGCTGAGGTACTATGGGTCAAGCGCTTCGCAGGGACATTAAACTGATAAGTTTGGCCCCGACTTCCTCGCTGTCTCCTTCTTCTTTCTTCGTCTTTCGCATTTGGCGCTCTTTTCTTTCACCCACATACGCTTTCTTCTATTCTCCACTTTTTCTGTTACACCCCCACCCCCAAAATCCATCCTATCCCCTCCTTTCCTCTGAGCTCTTTTACAACCCATGGTAGCCGCTGATACAGCCAGTGCAACAATATGCTGCTATTTCCCTCCACCTCCCGACTCAGGCTACTGATAAAGCTTGTCAGCAAGCAGTTTGGGATCCGCAGTGTAACACTAGCAGGATTTTCTACACTGTGAGCCGAGACACTACTTTTTAACACAGCAGCCTTTTGCTAGGAGTCATGCCCGAAGCAACACATTTACAAGCACAGTGCTCATTTTAACTAATAACTCAGAAAAACATGTTGACAGCATGTAGCAGCAGCAGTATTTTATGACCTCATATGATTTGCTTTGTCTTACTTTTTTGTCTTTCTCGGCTATGGAGACGTTGGAACGGTTCAGCAAAACGGACAAATTGACAACATGCATTTGTTAAAAGCAACCTCTGCTAACCTGCAGCGTCAAATGAATGCAGTTACTCATCACTGAAATAATAAACTTTCCCCACCTGTAACCAGATCTCGTGGAAGTATTTGAGATGACCACAACCTCTTCAAAGGGCAGCGCTGACAGCCTGAAAACAATTCAGAATGAAAGTGGAATATATTGTCATTCCAGAAAGTCATCTATGACTGTTTTTCTCTGATGCCAGCCTCCAATAACAGGCTTTGCATTAGGATATTGGAAGTGTAGTGATAGGGACTCAAAAAGATAGGTTTGGTAGTGGAGTGACAGACTTGTGCCCACCTGCCAGAATCCCATGCATTACACACACTGCCAAAGGAAATCTTGTGCACCGCTGTGGTACATCAAAAGCTTTGACATAATTCTATTATCCAAATAGCATTCTCGAAAGGAGTGCTCCATTTGGAATGGTTCATGGTGGATGCAAAACTTCCTTGGAGGTGCAAAGTATGGTGGTGTTTTGAATCAGACATCATAGTTGATCACTATTGTGAAAAACCCCAGTTGCCAGTGACATAGATAACCCTCCGGTATAATTTCTACCCTAAGTTAAGCAAATAAAGCTGTGAAATTTACCTGTTGTTTCTACAAGGCTCTTAACTCTACAGCCCCTATTTGTTTTTGTTTGCAGTTGTTATTGGCTGGTTAGGTTTGGCTCTGGTCATCTCTTTTATTTCTTTGAGACTAGCTGCCTGTATTTTTCAAGATGGAGGTTAGGTTGAAAATAACGTCTGTTTTCTGTTTCCAAGTTATTGTTTTAAGCTGGCATTTCACAGTTCAATGAATCATCCATCTGCTTCCGCTTATCCTTTTCAGGGTGCCTAACCCAGCTGTCTTGGGGCAAGAGGTGGGTTACACCCTGGACAGGTCGCCAGCCTGTCGCAGGGCTAACACACATAGACAGGCAACTATTCGCAGAGTCACTCCTGCATTCACACCTATGGGCAATTTAGAGTTTTCCAGTTAACCTATCCCCACAAACTGCATGTCTTTGGACTGTGGGAGGAAGCCAGAGTACCCGGAGAGAAGCCACGCAAATACGGGGAGAACATGCAAACTCCACACAGAAAGGCCTGACGGTGGAATTGAACTCAGGACCTTCTTGCTGTGAGGAAACAGTGCTAACCACCGTGCCACCATGCTGCCCTTCAATGAATCATGTCTTACCTTATAATTTATGCTTATCGTGGCTTTTTTAAGTACCATTTCCAGTCAGCAAAAACTATTACGTTGTATAGAATACAGTCCTAAGGTGGATGTGTGTATATGTTGAACTGCTAAACTTCAAATTACTGAATCTTCAGAGAAGCCAGCCATCACTATTATTGTCCAAAATCTGGATCTTAGATCATCTCTGCCTCCACAGATCAATAACTGTTAGTCATTTTTAATGATGAGCATGAATTGTCTCCAACTTTTAACATGAAATTGTTCTGCCTAATCTTTTCTCCACCTTAAAAATACAGACGGCAAATCCAAGACTTCTCTCTAATGCACCTGTTCTTTTTTAGCTGCTTGTCTTTGAGACTGTGCAGTCTAACTACTGGACCGCCACCTCTTGATTCCTTCTTTAGGGAAACCATAATCACAGATTTTCATATAAGACAAAGGCTTTTGCTGAAGCACCACTACATTAACATTCCTGTGCTCAGATTTGGAACAGGAAGACAGCCAAAGAACTGTCAGTGATTTTTCTCACAAAGTAGCGTTTTTCATGAAGATCTCGCAAAGAAACGAAAATAAATATGGATGTATAAATGCACGGATATCCGTGAGCGCACATGCACACATTTATGCACAATGACAGAGATGGATTGTGAATTACAAAGGGCTGCAGCAGTCACCCTCAATATTTCATGAACATCCTTTCACTTTCAGTTCTCTCTCTCTCTCTCTTTTTTTTATTCTGGCATGTTCAGCACTCTTTTTTCCCAAAAAAGGGTTTTATTTTTGTCGGTCTCCTCCCAGAAAAAAGCTGGGGTAAGGGAGTGCAGACAGGAAAGTGAAAAGAGAGAGGGGAAAAAAGTGATCATAGAGAAAGAAAAAAAAGCTTTGAATGTTTTGGAGAAGGAGGGATTGATGGGAGACAAGCAGTAAAGGTGCGGCAGTAGCGGCGGCTGTTTCTGAAGAGAGATGAAGCTCACTTTTCACCCTCAGCTACCTTCCTTCCTGCTTTGTGCACATTCACATACACCGGCTTTGTAAAGTTTACTCTTGGAAGAAAAGGCATTGCACCCCCGAGGAGACAAAGACAAAAACAAGGTTGGTTGTCATGAGTGGTAAAGGCGAAAATGGTCTGTAATATAGCGAGGCCACTGAAGTCAAGCAATACCAAGGAAGGGGAGAGTGATTTTAATGTCAGCATTTCTCTTCACGGCGGCCATTTTATAATCATCTCCCTGGTGATTTCCTGTCTTCAGACATGAAAAGTTTCTATTTCCTCGCCTCGTTCCAACTAAGTTTTGGCTGAAGTTAAACTTTTAGATTTGTAGAGTTCATGAGTTCATAAGTTGTTAAAATCTCAGACTAAATGTTCAATTGAGGCTTCAGAACAGGAGTCCTATTGTAACTAACTATATTAAGATAGTGTATATAAGTTATCAAGATGGGCATTTACGAAGAATGTGCTTATTACCAAACGCACAACAACAATGGTCAACTGAAACTGACACCCTAAGTTGACTTACAAGCCTTCAAGGGAGGAAAGAAACCATTAGTACCAATACTACCGTCAGGTTTGGGATTCCCAGGAAGTTAATCTGCTTTTGCCCAGCCACTGGTTTATTCTGTCTTTGTAGCATTTAGATTCTCATTAATAAGAGCCCAAGAGCTCATGTTCGCCTTCAGGGATCCGTGACATATAAGAGTTGATTAATTTGCCTCTGTTTCATGATAGTGGTCATGTTAGTAATAATAATTGCATCCTTCAGTCCTGTGGTAGTATTTCCTCATTGCTCTGTATGTCCTCTGGTACTTGACATAAAGATATGCATGTCAGGGGGATTTGTGGGCTGGATAACAGCCCACAAATCTAGATGGTAGACTCCCTATTTCTTATCAACTCCCTCATCTCTGTTATTCCTCCTCTTCCAAGTACAGAATAAATCCAGCCTTATTTCAAAGCAGTATCTGGCTTTCTTTTCTCACCTGGCTCCTTTCCCTTTCTTTAGCCCCGTTTCTTACGTTCACCTACCTTATCTGCTTCCTCACGCTTCTTTCTACTTTCTCCTGATGTTTCCATCCAGACTGCCTTTTCTTGCACCTCGCTGAAACCTTTTAATGAAGGAACGCACGCACATGTTCAGCTGAATGTCACTGCTTTGGCTCCTACTCCGTCTCTCAGCTGCTTCCTGTGCCTAACACCTTGCTGATGTTCGGCTTGGCCTTTGCCGTACTTGAACTTCAGGCAAGAGTGAGTTTTAATCAAGACGACGTGGCTTTCCACATCCTCTTTCAGAGCCACTCTTGACTTTGATCTGAAGTCCTTTCATGAGCATAATGGAGAGTTGTGAAGCCTGAATTTCGCCAGGTTGCGTCAAGCAAATTGTCCCAATTCTGTACTGTACAAAGTAAGCAATATTCAAGCTGCTTTAACTTCCATTCAGCATTAGTGATTGGTGGGAGATTGGTGCAACCTATTGTTAGCATATGTAGCTTTCTGAGAGTTGTAATATTATAGTAATAATCTTTTAAAGACAAGGGCAAGGCTAAAATTGCATTAAATTAAGCCAAAAGAATAGAATCTAGTTCATTCTAGTTCTAGTTGTTTAGCTAGATGTGTTAGCGAGTGTATCTTCTTTTGAGCTTTCTCATGTTTTTGCTCAAATTGCTCAATTTTTGCCTTTTATGTTGAGTTTGTAACAAAACACTTCACTTCATACCTGTCTTTGCAACACCAGCAAAGTTTGTTAGGCTCATTTTTTTTTCTAGTCACAACCATTTTAGTCAAAATAGGAATGCCATTCCATCTGAAGGCATTTAGGTGTGGCAGAATTGTTTTCTGGCTGTGGTCTTCCCACACTATGTACATTTATGAAAAGTTCGATGCAGGGTTGTCCACATCCTTGTCCTACTATACACATGCATGAAGAACCCACTCAGAGAACACCACATGCATCATTGATAACAGACACGACACTCAAGTAATCAGAAAACTTAAATAGCATGAAATAGTAGACCTGGGGTGAAGGTGGGTTGCAAAGCTGTTTGCAGATGGAACAGGAGCTGTAAAGGCCTTATCAGCCCAAAGGAAATATGCTAAAGGGTATCTGCTAATTCTTAAGGTAACTTTGCTAACATTGTGAGCTGTTAATCTGCTGGGATTGGTAGTTGAGCTTGACTCTGTGGCTTACCAGATCTATTTGCAGGCATTCATTATAGTCTTCTTTTAGCTGCTACACATCAGCTTCCCCCACTATTGTGTCAAACTAATGCATGATGGACGGAAAATGTTTGTGATACAGCAGTTTTATCTATCTATCTATCTATCTATCTATCTATCTATCTATCTATCTATCTATCTATCTATCTATCTATCTATCTATCTATCTATCTATCTATGTTGTGTCCTGATTTTTTTCCAAAGCTTTTAATTAAAATTATATTATGCCCATTGCATAAATTACATACATTAAACCCAAGCCTTTTTACCCTTTCAGTCTGGAAAACTTGGAAAATGAATGTGAAAACACTAACACAAGTGATCTCAATCTATCCTGCTTTTGTCTCTGAATATATTTAAGTTGTGTAAGATAAGATATAGCACGTTCAGTATATGCACATATATCTTTTATTATGTAGCTGTTTTACCCAACTGTAATATCGCGCCCCGAGTGAAAGATATAGATTTGGAGAGAGCGTACGAAGAGCCAAGGCCAAACAGTATGTGTGGAGATGGGCAAGGCAGAGATGGATGCAGAACCACGTCTTGTGTGAGTTATAGTAAACACAATGAATGATATCTATTCAGAGAGTCTCGTCTATATTGATCGCTCTCAGAGTGTATGTGCACACCTCATCTCATCCTGCTGAGGATTCATTTCCCTACTCTCATGAAAGAAATAAGAGGTGGAAAGAACTTGATGAGATAGCTAGAAACTTTTTCTTTTTTTTTTTTTTTTACAACAAACTTTGCTCTTTTCAATTTTTTCTGACTTATTTCTGCTAACATGTGCACACGGATATAAAGTGTATGTATATACATACGCAGGTTTCTGGTGTGAGATTATTAGGGCACTGAGTCAGAGTGAATCAGCTGTAACGAGAGGACACAACGCTTGCATATTGTTTTTTTCTCCACTAGTCAAGAAGAACTTGACTAAAGAGGGAATAGTGGGAGCATGCACGCTGTGTTTGCATGTGTAAGAAAGAAGAAAGGCGTTGAAGAACCCAAGAGAGCAGAATACTTGGTGCTGATGAGTTTGATTATGTTGCCTCGCACATAAAACTGTTGTTGTGTGTGTTTTCATGTGTGTGCCTGTGGTGAAGAGCATGTGTGCTCGTTGCTTTCAGAGTTTTGACAGAGCATATCCCCGTGTATCTTTCCTCTAATTGAATCCATCCCTCAGGGTGTCACCGCTTGTTTATATGCTGACACCATGAAGGTGTGTGTGTGTGTGTGTGTGGTTTCACAATTAAGGCAGTACATTGCAAACTTTCTGCCGTTATTGTTTAATTATAGCCCACCAGCTGGAGAGACAGGGGAAGAGAACAAGGGCAGAAGAGGAAGAGTTATTGATTGCATTAGTCAGATTATTCATATTTAATGTTTTGCTTTGTCTCTATCTCACTACATAACCCTCCTCCTCTGCCTTTTCCTTATGCTTCCCTTTTAATAAATCCACCTCATTCTCTTTTAAGACCTCTAGTAAACAATATTTTGTATGCATCAGTAAAACCTGCCCTTTACATCTTTACCCTTCAAAAGGTTTCCCTGAATTTTGAGTAGTTTTTCACTATAAAATTATTTTATTCACAGTCCTTTGTCCTTTAAAGTAGGACAAAGCAATACATTTAAAGATTTTTGTATACATTTTACAGTGAATCTCTGACTTATTGTCTACAAAATTAAGTGTGTACTCTTGCAGGAAGTTGTAGTCACAGGATAATAAGCAATTGTTTAGGCTAGCTGTAGCAGTGCCCGAAGCATTTATTCAATCCTTGCTAACATTAGCTACTGTCAGACACCACATGCTGCTAGCTATAGTAGACCAAGGCTAGCTACAGACAAACACTCAGACACTAACTCACAGAACAGGTGTTCTGTGTCTTTCAGTGAATATCCATTATACGCCCCCAGAGGCTTAGTCAGCAGACTAGCCAGTGGAAGCTAGCCTGTTTTTCCTGTCTAACTCCAGAGGAAAAGCTGCTAATTGGGGATGCTAACTTAGGCTGTCTGCTTCACAGTTGTAGGCCATGGAGCACAGAGTGAGTTTAGGCAAAACTACTTATTTACTTGCTAAACAGGCTGATAGATGCTGCACATTTGAGCTACAGAGTCAGATAGTAATTATTTTGTATTACTGGCACTGCCTCCTTTCACTAGTTAAGAGAACCATTAAACATCGCAGAGGTTTGGAGTAAAAACACCTGCATTGGGTTTTTTAAAAATAATTTAAAAAAAAATTTCGAGGAGCTTTTTTTAATGGTCAGTTTATGCTTGTTGGTTTCTTAACAGGCATATACACATAAAGAGGTCGACAGCAAATACCTGAAGATTTGGTAGCATAATAGGTGAAATAACTGTTTAAGGTGAACAATCGAAGGCGCTACCAACTGGCATGAACAATGCCATTGATTGAGACAGAATGTTTAAGGGGTTTAACTATGTAACACGCTCTAACTCTCCAAACCTCAACCTTTCTCTGTATTGATTTAAAACAGCAGCAAAATGGCAGTCCTACTAAATAACAAATCATGTCAAGTCTCCATTGAACCATGTTACCTATAGCACTAGCCACTCTTTGAAAACATCCATCCATTGATTTGTAGCTACTGTAGGTACCAACTAGCAAAGAGGAACATGAGATTGTCTGGCTTCTCATCCAAAAACGTAACATACCGACGCTATGTGACAAATCGTCGCTATGTTACGCTTTTGGCCACCCAACCCGTCTGTATGCTACGCGTTCGGAAACATGAGAACCGCTTGGAATGAATCTACACATGTACATTTATTTTACTTTCTCATCTTGAATCACTTTGGAAAACACTATCTAATATGATTAAGGTTATGGTTAGGGCTGTAATGTGTGTTACTGCAGAGAGCGTCATTTTATGGGGTTCCATCCACAATCCGGCACGTATCATAGGGACGCAGAAGATTACCTTTCGCGTTCCTATGGGACGACTCAGGACGTGAGAAATCGTCGGTATGTTACGCGTTGGGAATGAGAACTGTCTGTCTTAGTTCTTATTCTTTGCTGCCAATGCTTTATGTGTAGATTTTAACATTTATCTGTGTTTTACACCATGTAAGTGTTTAATATAAATGGTACTGTTGTGTGGATTATATTTTACTCTTTCCTCTCTTACCCCTAAGTACATCCCAACTCAAGAGGGCTCACAGAGCCTCAAAAATAACCGGCCTGTCAGCACTTACTAATTTGACAGATCTTCATATTATCGTAGAAGAGAGATCATTTCTGGTGAAAGCGTAGGAGGCTAAGAGGGAAGAGGGCAGAGTCAGGGAAGGGGTTGATTATCACATAGTTATTCTGCAGAGACGCATGAAGACCTGCCTTTCTTCAACTGTACTGTATATTCATGCAAAGTGCATGTAGTGCTCTGTTTTATGTGGCAGAGTACGTTTGCTTCCTTTATGAATGTTTAAAGTTTTCTTGCTGACCTATCTTGTATATACAAATTTCCTTAATGAGGAAAACTTTTGATTTAATTATAGTACAGACAGCAGTGCATTCTACAGGTCTAGATTAAACTTGTACTGGAAAAGCAAAGTTTGGTTTTCTAAATTTGGAAGAAGCGAATTAGCACACATCATTAGTAGATATTTTGAAAAATGTGTGAATCTTTAACCATTCCCGGTCTATATACAGAAGCATTATTATTTTGTTGCAAAGGTTTTTGGAAATTAATTTATTATCTGTTTATTATCTGTATAATTTTGGCATAAAATTAGGGGGTGGCTCAGTAGGTAGAGTGCTCGCCCCTTGATTGGAAGGTCGACGGTTTGAACCCACCCAACGGCTAACCTGAGGTACCCTTGAGCATGGTATTGTCCCCCACATA
>VURO01001867.1:0-18891 GCA_015108175.1 Pelvicachromis taeniatus
CAATAATTGGAGATACTTTTTATGTTTCCACTAGAAGTTTACAGTTTAAATCGTGAAAACCTGCCTAGTACAAAAATACTTTAAAATGTGACATTTGGCAGTTTGCATTTTGTGTCTTTGTCAGGAAAAATGAAGTTGAAAACACTCAATTCAATTTTATTTATATAGCGCCAAATCACAACAACAGTCGCCTCAAGGCACTTTACATTGTAAGGTAGACCCTACAATAATACATACAGTGAAAAACCCAACAATCATATGACCCCCTATAAGCAAGCACTGGCGACAGTGGGAAGGAAAAACTCCCTTTTAACAGGAAGAAACCTCCGGCAGAACCAGGCTCAGGGAGGGGCGGGGCCATCTGCTGCCACCGGTTGGGGTGAAAACATTGAAAATATATTTGAATAATATCCGTTATGATGTGAAAAGCTGTTAAACTGCTTATAGAGACATAAATGTACATCTGTGTATACATTCATTGGCTACATAATTAGGTGCACTTTGCTAGTAAAGGCTGTACTCAGTACCAAACGTCATTTGAACGCCACAGTCCAAAGTCCTCACACTGTTAAACCAAAAGCAGAAGCCTGAACTGTTAATAGCAGGCAGGATGGATTTATGCTTTCATGTTTACACCAAACCACGCAGTGTGTTTCTAATCTATGGTCTACTTTTGTTGACTGTGTGAACTTTAGCCTCACTTTCCTGCTCTTAGCTCGACAGCACCGGCAACCAGTGTGGTCTCCTGCTGCTGTGCGTTCAGAGATGCTCGTCTGCAGACCTTGGGTGTAACGAGTGGTTATTTGAGTTACCATTGCTTTCCTATCAGATCAAGGCCTCTGACATCTCTGTTTTCAGACCAGTCCCAGAGTTGGTTGTGGGGGAAAATCCCAGCACATCAGCAGGAAGGTTTGACCTCTTTCACTGTGCTTTTTTCTCATCTTTTTAGCGTCAAGTTCTTCTTTGGCTGTAATTTTAATAAACGTATAAACTAAGATGTACGTAGTTATGGAGAAATAATTAAGGCTTCTTAATAAAAAAAAACCCCAGAGCCATTTGTGGATTGCAACTTTTAAGAAGAGCACTGCTATGATGTGAAAATAAGAACACAAATGACCGAATGTGAACTCAAAGATGTGTCAAATTTGGAGGAAAACATGGGTGAAAAATGATCACCAATTTGAACGTGGCTGGTAAATTATTTCATATTTAGCCTTTAGGGTTGGAAAACCTTCAGTTCTGGCATATGCTACAGTGAGAGCATATGTTTGCACTGACCAGCCCTGCCACCTGATGGCACTATCGCTCCATTTAGAGAGCTTCAGTCACAAGCTGCCACTCCTTTCAGCTGCAGCATCCATCTCACAGACCTGGATCAGCCACGTCTCGCCCACACACACCGATGTTTTTATCATCAGTCGCATTAGTAGTTTTCCTTCTTGCATTTTTCACACGCAGCCTCACCTAATTTGCCCCCCCCGCCCCTCCCCCGGGATGCCCCGAGGGGACTGTCAGTGAAATGCTCTGGTGGATGCTTGTGGTGGCATCTGCTGAGCTAATGTAGGTCACAGTGGAGGGACACCTGTACAGCGTGCTGCCTCTGCAACATGGATGCTGTCTGAAAAGATGGCTACTGTCTGCCTGTGTCTGTATGGTGGGTGTGGTCATGCTGGGTGGCTGGTGAAGAGTGTGACTGGATGATGAATCTCCAGCACCAATCTCCATTTCAGATTTTAAGCATGGATAAACACAACCTTGAACCTTGGTCTCCTGCGGTTGTGTTGATGGATATAATAAAGAAAAATTAGGCAAATCACATTCAGCTCTTTTACGCAGGAGGGGCCGTGCACGGATGACCCTGGAGGTGTGTTTGTGGCGCTCACAGCTGGCTCCCAAGGACAGAGTCACCTAAAAGACTTGAACATGTTTACCTGCCCATTTCTTCTATAGTAATAATAATAAAAATGCCCCTTTCTGCTGAAACCAGCAGTCTCACAGTACAGCGCTAATGGTTTGTGCATATGCTGCCCTAACTGGACCTCAAATAACACAGACTCCATGTACATCACATTCTTTCGTACTCTGTTCCCACTCGGAGGCCTTAGTCAGCAGAAAGGCTGTAAAAGAATTTCCTGTTGAAGCCCACCGCTCCCTGCGCCTGGAGTTGCATGCGTGTGTACTTTACATTAACGCCGCCTTTCAACAGTGTCATGTAAAGATCATTTTAATAGTGTGTGGGGGAGAGAGGGGTGAGGGGGAGGCAGTCAGAGTGGAGAAAGAAATATTCCCCTCCTGAGGATCTCTGCAGCGCCTCCCCTTCCCCCCAGTAATCCATCCTTCACCAAACTTTTCCTGCTTCTCTTTCTGGCTCTTTGACTCTCTCTCGCTCCCATCCACGGCCGCATAGACACGAACCGTGTCCCACACGTAGACCTCTAGTCTCCAACAGAAAAATGCACAGAGTCAGGGTGAGGTCATTGTCTTGAGAGCGAGTATTATTCTCGACACCCTAAAGGGAGAAACCCTGTAACCCCCTCTGCCTTTCAGTGAGCACAAAAGACTCCCTTTGAGGGAGGAGGTCGTATGGAACGTGTTACCAGGGTTTTCTATAACGTCCGGCCTTCAGATTCACACCCGTTTACCCCCGTATCTTTGTGCTGTCATGCAGGATGTGCGCGTTTTGAAGGTTTCATTAAATTCCACGTCAATTAAGGTTCAAAACGAGTGGTTGTATAAACTCTGATGCATGTGTGATTCACCTTCTCTTTCACAGAGAACTGCATGTCTAACATACATTTGTCTCCTCCCTTCCAAAAACAGGGAAAATGCAACCACCATGCAAAGATTTGATCCATCGCTGAGCCTTGTGGGGAAAAAGAAGAAGAAGAAAAAAAAAAGAAGGTTTCTAAAGGACTCTTGAGATGCCTCTAGATTTTTCCATGACAAACCATCGCCTTTCCCAATGCTGAGTGGTGGGAACTGGCCACTTTGTTTGTGCAAAGCGGTGTCTGGGAGGAATGCAGGGTTTAGTCCGGGAGGGGACAGTTGGGGGAAAGTATGATAACTCCCACTCCATTCAGATTTATGGTGAAGACAGAGGGGCTCCTCTGGATGCATGTCAGGGGACCAGCAGAACGCCGCCCCTCTTCTCCCGGCCTGCCAAAGCAAATGTTTAGTCGAAACCCCCTGGCTATTCTTTACATCCTCTGCTGTCTCTCTCTCTCTCTCTCTCTGCCACAGTATGGGAAGGTTAACAGCAGTTTTCCCGTAAAGGTTTTATTCTGGACATTTGTGTGAACAGGAGCTTTAAATCCCGAATATACGTCAGGTTTTGATATGATTTTTAAAAAAATAATCTTGCTAAAAGGATTCAGTTTGTAAAAGACCTTCACCTTTTTAAAGGTGATTTCCCATATTCGTTTGATATTTAGGATTCTGGCTCCTTAGTTTTGGTGCAGGGAATAACATCTTCATATCTGTATGCCAAAAACTGAGCTACAGGCAGCAGTGAGTTAGCTCAGTGTAGCTTGAAGGCTGGAAGATGGGAAATACACTGGGTGGACTGCATGAACTCTTTTTAACTTCAAGGTTGACAATCATCCAGCCTCTAAAAGCCACAGATTACAAACAAGGTTGGGAATAAATATTTAAATGTGATATTTAAATGTGAAGAATGCCTGAGAGCCTCGCTGCACTATACTCCTGCAAACGTTGAACTGGAGCCTGCTTTACCTTCCGTGTGTTTTCATCAAATAAAGACATTTTCATCATAAAAGATGCAGATATAGATACAGACTGATTCAGAAATATTCAGAGCACAGGAAATGAAGTGTTTGGAGAACCACTGACTCTGTGCTGAAGGCTTTCCCCTCACAGCTCAAACGATTCTTACGTCCACGCCTGCTTTATTGTTTATTTTACTACAGAAAATTGCATATTTTATTTCGTAGAGGAAAATGTCCTATTTTATAAATCTACCAAAAACCAATAGAAAAACTGACTGAGTGTCAAACTACTTGCTGCTTCACTCTATGAGTATTTAATTCTCAGGTTAGCTCAATAGAGCTAATAGAAAGCTGAGGTTAGCGTGTCCCTTTGAGTGGGCACGTGGACCTGCTTTCACAGTAATATCTTATCCGTATAATCTGTTCACAGATTCTTTCCTTACACTGTCATTTACTCAACGAGTTCAAAAAAATATTCATTTGTTTAACACATTACTGAGCACAGTGTATAATGTGTGAGTCATTTCACAGCAGAGTGAGACTTTTATGAAAGTTTTAAAAATCCTTTAAAACCCATCTGTTCCCCGCTGAGCCAGGCAGACACAATAGCCCACAAGTCTCCACCTGTGACTCAACTGTGCTCATTTTATCCTCTTCTCCAGTTCTTTTTAACAACCAGACCAACCACTCTGAATGTCCTGTTCCTTCCCCTCCATTCGGCCCTCCACCGCCGCCTCCTCTTTTCATTACTGTCCCATTCATTCAGTCATCCGTTTTATTCTCAGGCTTCTCCACTGCTCCGGGACACCAACAGACCCATTCATCTTTCTCTCACTGTCTCTTTCCTTTCCTCCATGCCTCCCACCATCCCTGGTCTAATCACAGGACCACACACTCCCTCATCTCATCTGATGTCTGGTAATTGAAGGTGAGATTGTTTTCGTGGTGGAGGAGAGTTGAGGCGCAGATGAATTTGACTGTCTGCGCCATGCAAATTAGACTGTCAAAACTTCACGGAAGTCTCCATTATTCTATGAATATAAGTCGGCACTAGCTAGGCTGTTACATAAATCTGCCTTGTAAATTGCTGAAACCAGGAGGGAAGCTGGTGCACAGTGTTCCCTTGAGATAAGACAAACTGAGGACTCATAAGGACTCCTGCTGGTCCTAAACTTAGCCCTGACAATAAACAGTACAGTGATGTGAATGTTTTTATCCTTTTGCAGATTCAAGCAACATGCCTTTAGAGGCAGCGGTGAAACCAGTTGGTTGATCATTTTGTTGTGTTTGGTAAATCAGATTACCATATATCTTCCATTAGTAGCCTGTCTCTTTTAAATGCCGGTTTCTAATAAACACCGGTTTGAAAACATGTCACGACAAATAGATGCCGGTCTCCAATAGTAGCCGGGCAACCTTCAACCCAGAAGTCCCTCCGCGCTGTCTTCTTCTTCTTTTTAAATTTTATTGGCGGTTGGTGCATTACCGCCACCAACTGGTATGGAGTGTGACTGGAACGTCGCTCAAAAAAACCTTCCGTGCGGTCCTCGGTTCTCTCGTCACTCGGCCAGCTGTTTCCAATCAGCCGTCATCTACGACCAGCAGCATTTAAGCTGGATGCCGCGATCATCGAAGTGGGATCATTACACTGAACTGGAACTGTCGGCTAGCAAACCTGCTAACTGTGATTTTCTGGTCTTTTACTTCCTCTCCTGGAGAGTCGGGCGGAGAGAAGTTTCGGGGAGCACCACTCGTGCACTGGGCTACCACAGACAAGGAGACACTCGGGAGCAAAGGAGGAGCACAATTGGGAACTGCATTATTTGTGAACTGTTGGAACACGTTTTGGAGCTCTGTAAGTAAACGCACTGTCTTTTCACCTCAGTCTAAAAACCACGCCTGGGTCCTCTTTGCCTCTCACTTGTGTGACAATTCCGTCTGAGAAGGGAATAAAAGCCGGTCTCCAACAACCGCCGGTCCCTTTTAAACGCCGGGCCGGCCGGATAATTTTTTGAATATACACCCGGGCTACAATTGGAAGATATACAGTATTTATATGAGCTGTTAAAAATGGCCCCACCCAGGACACATACAGTTACAGTAAGTCTAAGTTTTTGGACAATAAACAGTTTTTGTAATTTTGCCATCACAGTGAATTTTAAATCAAACAATAAAGATGGAAGTGCAGACTTTCAGCTGTTTCAGAATCACAGCAATTTCTATTCACAGACCATCATTTTCAGAGGCTCAAACGTAACTGGACAAACTAAAATCATCCTAAATATAACAGTTTTTTATAGTTGGATAAAAGTCCTTTGCGATCCATGAGTGTCTGATATCCACAACCATGGACATCACCAAATGCTGTTTCCTCCTTGAAATGCTCTGTCAGGCCTTCACTGCAGCTGCCTTCTTCTTGTTTGTGGGCCTCTGCCTTCAGATTTGTCTTCAGCATCTGAAAAGCTGCTCTGTTAGGTCCGGGTCAGGTGGTCGTGGAACACTTTCTCATTTCTCTGCCTCGAGAAACTCTTGGGTTCGTTCGCACATTGCTTTGGGTCATTTTCCGAATCGCTGTCCAATCATTTTTGCAGAATTTGGTTGAATCTGAGCAACCCTGAACACTTCACAGTTCATGATTCTGCTTCTATCAGCAGTCACATCATCAATAAACACCAATGGCCTGGTTCCACCAGCAGCCGTACATGCACGTGCCATAACGTTGCATCTGCAATGTTTGACAGATTATGTGGTATGCGTCACGGCGCGTGAGGTGCGCCGTAGGGAGTTGTGATGAGGACCCAGGAACAGACACAGATGAGGAGTCGAGGAGTTGCAGGTTTAACAGAAAACAAGCCTTTATTTTGGCCGGTACAAACAAACATGAAACTATGAAGGAACTTAAGTAAAACACTATGAGAGGCGCCGGCAAACTGAGATGGGGTTAAACAGACGTCCTGACGAGAACTCGATGACAAACACAGACTTAAATGCACCGGAGATAACAAGAGGGACGGGGAACAGGTGAGAACACAGCAGGGACAAATCAGGGCTGACGAGACTAAGGAAGCCAAACTAGACACATTGACATGAGACAGGACCTTCAAAGTAAAACAGGAAACACAAACAAAGACAGATGCAGAGACACAGGCTTTACATAGGGAACTGACAATGAAGGGACACGAGGGTAGGGATAACAGAACACAGAAACAGAGGGAGCACAAAGAAACACGAGGGCCAGGGACCTGAAACAATTCATAAAAATAACAACAACCCAAAACGCTGGGTGACCGACCCAGGACCATGACAGTATGCTCTGGATCATGAGCTGCTCCTTCTCTTCTCACCATCATTCTGCTGCAAGTTAACCGTGGTTTCTGTCCAGAGAACGTTTTTCAGGACCGAGCAGACCGTCAGATGTCGTTCTTGTGTGTAACCGGTGGTTTGCACATTGTTGTAAACCCTCCTGCAGGAGCCATTCATGTGTTTTTAGTGGTTTGGTGTGTAGGTACACACTGCATTGACTCTTAGTTGTGAGGTGTGACACTTGATTTAAAAAGTAGATTAGAAGTAGTTACACTCACCTGTTCACTTCACCACTCTTCACGTTGACGAGCGTGAGGGTGGGCTGAGGTTGTGGGTGAGACTTTATGCTGCCGCAATTTGCACTTTGGTTTGTATGCAGTTTTTGTAGTTGTCAATGATCTTTCTCAGCACTGATGCTTGTGCAGTGTGGTAATTGAATAAGGCACAACAAACAGATCGACTCCATCTTATCATTTTTGTGCCTGTCGTCAGTTTCTCCTGTGCTTACCTGCCGTGGCTCGTTTGTCTGCCTCGCATCTGTATGAAGCCACCTGTTGATGTTGGACCTTGACAATGAATGTGCTTAACCATGGAAATCAAGCTGATGTGCCTAAGCCATGCATGTTTTTCTGTCTCGCTGAGCTCTTTATTTAGGTTTTCAGCCTCTTTCACTTGTACTGACTTGAACTTTGGACTGCCCACTGAGAGGTCCTGCGAACGGCTACCAAATGCAAGTTTAACACTTAGGAAATAGCAGAGATGTGTAGAAATAGAGAGAATCTCAGAGGTATGTGCTTTTTTTGTGTGTAAAGTAAGAAGGAACACTACAAGCCTGTCATATAGCATCCTCAGCTAATCCTAATCCTAGCCTGCTTTTGTGTCCAATGTCAAGTCCTGTGGCAAAAGTCATTTCTAGGTCTGGGCTTAGCTTTGAAAAATTTTTTTTTTTTTTTAAAAAGAGGAGGAGAAACTGCCGGTCTGCATGCTGCTGAAGCTGCCGCTGGCCTGCCAAACCTGCTGATCCTGGTGCTGCTGGTGGCCCCTGGAGGACCCTCTTCCTCCTCCTCTGTCCCAATCCAGGGGATCTGACTGACACTGTGAGAGTGCCATCTGCCCTTCGACAAGATTACACAGTGCACTGGGCCAAGAAATCCGCCAGCACAGCAGATTAAATATGAAATATAGGGCAGGAATAGTTGTGCTGCTGCATGTCTAGATTTAGTTGTGCCGTGTCCATGATGGTGCTATTAAAACACAATTTTTCAAGTCTCCACCTCAGTCTTTCACTATTTTTGTGTGTCATCGTATTTGGATTTTCTGTGTGTATCTAAATTCACACCTGAACCACTCGTCTCCTGTTTTGAAATTCTGAGAAATGCAGTACACCTCTGTGCTGTTTATTTGCTAAAGTTGTTGTTGGTTTGTTTCCCCCAGAAATGAAAACTGTGAGAGAGAAAAAAAGAGAACAAATCAAGAGACAACTGAGAGCCAGCAAAGACAACCACTTTGCCTGAAAATGGTTACTATAGAAACTGTGCCTTTCTTTCCTCTCCCCTGGTCCATTTGGAGTCGCACATTTTTGTTTAACACTGGGTGCAAATTAGCACCACCCATCCTCCTGTATTCTGCAATCCTGTTGGTGCTGCCTTAGATGTTACCTTATATACTGTAAATGTTAGATATGCAAGCCTCATTTAGTAGAAAAAAAAAATCCTGTTTCTTAATCAGCATTACAGTCCCAGTTATAAGACCCGTCACACTCACAGGAAGTCCAAAGAGCCATCACTGCAGCTCACTTGCAAAGAATTCCACTTTTGTGTTTTTCCTGTTTGCTGCATGAATGAAGGACCTCGTCAAACTCTGAATGTGCCTGGAGAACGAGGGTTGTGGGAGGTGTCCTTTGGCTGCCCGAGAACGAGCTTTCTTCAGTTTGCTCGGAACAATCCAGATCCGCACAACCATAACGCTCACAGTCTGAGCCCTGCAGCTCGACACACCATCGGGGTCAGAGCAATGCAAATGCAATGCAAAGCAGTGTGAGTGCACGCATCCTTTTTTAATGTCTCGTGCCTGGTGAATGAGTGACATCACTCTGATTTGCAAAGCTAATGTTATGCATCACATCACAAAAACAATGGAAAAGTTTCATCCTCTAAGTTTTTTTTTGTTATTATTATTATTATTGTGGTTTTTTCCCCGGGCATGAATGATGTTTCTGTTCTGCTTTGAATATTTTTATGAACTTTTATCTTGCTGTGCATCGCATTTTTACTCTTTCACATCCCCTCATCCGGCCCCGCTCCCCACTACATTACCTCTGGCTCTTTAGGTCTGGATGCCAAGCTGTTTTCTCCGAGTGCCCATTTATAGATTACTCACCAAGAAATCATGTGGCACAATTGAATTACCACTGCTTACAGAGGCCTCTATTACTGCTGAGGCATCTGGAGAATGCTCCTTTTAACCAGCCAGTTGCCGCCAAAGCATCCACGATCCCAGCACACAAAGGGACCCTTCTCCATTGCCCTCGTTGGCCCTGAGGCACTACTGCAAATTAATACATGCATAACAGAACTCAGAGCACAGAAAATAGGTTACAGCTTCTGCTATATATTTTCTGATAATACATTTTCACTTCTGCACATGCAGTTATAATTCTCAGGTGTGTTTTACAAGGCTGCTGTCTCCCTCCCTGTGATTTCTGTAACTGTTTCCCTGTTTCTTTCCAGCACAGGGTGTAGCGCTTGCTGACTGGCCTCGATCCACAGCTGCAGATGTTCAGTCTAAAGGAATCCACCATAAAGATTTCATAGGCAGCTCTGGCTTGCTGGTACATATAACTAACAACTGCTGTCTGCATGTCAGGAGAAAAGTATCAACACCTTTTTGTTTTTCCTCAATTTTTGTATACGTTCATAACGTTCACCATCATCGTCTTGCTTTGTTTGTATTTATTTAATTTTTTTTTAACATGATGTGACCATATAGAGAAGGCAGAAGTGAGTCAACGTTAATGCTTGTTGTTTATTTAGAGCACTTAACAAGAAACAATGGCTCCTGCCTGTTAGTCAAAGTGAAAGGTAGGAATCGCTTTAAACGTTAATACCATTTAAATTAGGTGCAGTCGTGTGGAAAAGGACGTTTTCATAAGACGGTGCAGTCCTGTGAGAAACACCAAGTCTCTCGGGCAGGTGCGGAGTTCACTGAAGTTTCTGGACATTTGTTTATGCGCAGCATTTAAATGGGCCACACTGCACACCCAGTCAGACAGATGGCCTCACATTTGACTGTAGAACACTTTAGTATACTGGGGAGTTCATGGTCGCCTCTCAGCCAGCCGTGGCTGCTAAACAAGCCCAAATGGTCACACCTCCACCATCGTGCTTGACAGTTGTTCAGTTAACTTTAGCTTTGGTGCCACGTTCTTATGCAAAACCCTTCCAAACCGGTCACACTTGTTCAGCATGTTTCTAATTGTAACGGTCATGCACTTTAACATGCTCGCTGAGACCTGTACAGTCTGAGATGGAGGTGTGGGTTTTTTATTTCTGAGCATTGCATGGTCTGACCTTGGGGTGAATTTGCTGGAATGTCCACTCCTGGGAATTTCTGTGGCATTATATTAGCACAAACCTGAATGCTTCAGAACAGCAAGCTGACAAAACTTCTGCTATCACAGAAGTTTTCATGTAGAGACACTCAAACACGCTAATGATCAGTCATTAGAGTGCATTTTTCACAGTACTGCCTAGAAACCTTGAAAAACTGACTTTTTCACATGACTGTATATAGTCATCATATTTGTACCAGAACTGTGGATCCATCCAAACAGCTATGGAGGAAATACTTCTGATAAGGGGTAAAGCAAGAAGGGGAATGGTTGCTCCAGTGTTGTGATCCAGGTAAAGTCAAACCAGGGGAGGTTGTCATTGAGGAGCTGAAGGGGGACAGTGAACAGGATGTGAGACAGTGAACATGTCAGGCAAGTACCGGGAACACTGACTTGGAAACAAACAAAACTTGAGCACTGAGTCTAGACCGCTACTGCACAGCTGTAACAACCAGCTGTGCAGTATACTGAATGACGGCGTCTGAGACGTGCAGATGAGTGGCAGTAGACCCAATCCTTAAATACAAGGAGGTCTGATGAGTGATGGGAAACAGGTGTGCCAGTCAACTGACAGCAGGCAGTGGAAGGATGCCACGCCCCCCCCCCAGCACTGCTCACTCACTCGCATTAGAGGGGAGGGAGAGAGCACAGAAAGAAGGAGCCAGCACAGGAAGCCAGTGGAAAGCTAACAGCACGAGGCTGGGAGCTCGTCTCAGTTTGGAGTTTTAAGTCTTGTACGATATTAAAGTGTGTTTAAACAACCGACTGACAGTTTTATCAGAAAGCTCAAAACAGGAATCAGAGAAATTCCTGACATTCAGATTGACACTGTGTCAACACGTTTCTGCACAAGTGTTTGTACCAATCCAAGCAGTAAATAGATGTGTGTTAGAAACTTCACATAGGTCAGTAGCTGTGGCATCAGATGGAAAGCACCAGAGTGTTTATGTCCAGAGGATTTATTCTCTCATCAATATTGCTTGCCATCGATCTTCTACAATCAATATCTGTACAAAATTTCCTTATAATCCAACCTGTGGTTGCTAAAATATTTTTACTAAGTCTGTACAAAATATACTGCAAATACCACGAATGAATGTCCAGAATTTTATGGAAATCCATTCAATAGTAATCTGCCATAGTTCAGTCTGGGCTACAGTAGTCGACTCACTGCCCCAGCGTTGCCTTTCACAGAGATGCTTCGAACGAGCAGAGAAAGAAAGAGAAGAAGAAGAAAGAGATACGCGTGAGAGAGGGAGAGAGGAAGTGAGACAGGTCCTCAGACTTTTTATTACCTGGTCATTTCCCTTTTTGGAATGACAAATTTATATTCATAGTGCTGCGACTAAAATAAATACCAAGTCCTTTAAAGGTTAATGAAATAGCTCTGGCGTTCTCCTACTACCATCGTCGGCACTCGGCCTACGTCTGGCTTCCATGGCAACGCTCCCGCTGTTGATTTATGCTACAGATAATTAGGAGCCAAGATGACAGAGCCCACAGGTGTGAACACAAACACACAAACACTCACTCATACTTATGCACAAACATATGCATATGCTGTATACTTGCATTGTCACGCACTGCTACAAAATCTCATTATTGAGTGATTTTTGCTTCCCAGATTTAATATCCCCTCTAATTTGGCAGGTCCAATCACCGTCCGTCATTCTCATTCAGAGTGGCAACTTGGCTGACTCTCACTGCAGATACTCTTTCTCACACTGTACACAAATGTATGCCGCTTGCCAAGCATGAAGCCATGCCTCCCTGTCACTAGCTGGGAGAGCATCCTCCTCCTTAGTTTTGATGGCATTTCTAGCAGGTAAAGGCAGATGGCTTGAGCAGGAATTGACGCTGTGGTTTCAGGAAGGCCTCAGAGGGGCTGGCGGCGGCTCCTGGGCCGTGCAGATCCCCATGCACTAATGAGAAGTGAATGAATTGAGAAAGGGAAAAGAGGCTGGGGCACGAAAACGGGAACGAACGAGGAGTCATATAAAGATGGAGAACCAGAAGGGGCCTGTATGAAGGTGTGGTCCCTCTCCTGAAATTCAGATTAAATGATCTCCAGTCCAGTACTGAAACAAGCAGGGTCCTTTTGTTGTGGAGGAAGGTGAAGTCAGTGCACAGAGGTTCTCCTTCTTCTTCATCACCCCGCTATCTGCAGCTCACTAATCCCGTTCAGAGGCTCGCTTCACCTCAGGGTCCCATTGAGGGTGTGAAACTAATCCAGCCAAATGGATTTCATCAAGTGAAATGGAAAGGTAATGATACCTCTGGCACTTTGGGGCTTTAAATGTCTACTTCAGTATTTTTCTTCTTTTCCCCTCCTTTCCTCCTGCCATATTCTGAGAGGTTTCAGGTTCCAGATGAACATGGGTGGAGTCTCTAAAAAAGTGCAGCTTAGCGTAGCGCTTTAATACACTTACAACAAACACACACGCATATGCACAGAAATGTGCGTTAGACCGAGGCGAGCTGAGAAGCATCATCCTTCCAGCCTGACAACCCATAACCACCCTCCTCTCTCCCCAAAGGCCTTACTGCAGGGTCACTTAATAGACTACATTTCAACGCACTGCAGGCACAGACGCTTACAGGTGACATCACCATATGGATGATGGGGGCCACTGCAAGGCCGAGGGCTCCTCTTTCGTCGGACCAGTTCATCTTAAAAAGTGCACACTCCCCCACAGACGCACGCTCGCCTGGCTCCTCTACCGCCCCTCGCACCCACTCCACACTGCAAAAATGTGCAAAACCCAAAGTCTGCAACCCAAACCGTAAAAATGATGGACGACGGCGTGAAATGTGACCTTTCTGTTTGCATTTTTCTGTCACACTCTTCCTCCAACCACCTGCACACCTCTCCAGCGTGTCTGATGTGCTCACTGGAATATGTTGTGAACCCGCTGTTCCAATATAGGGAGTGCAAATACTTTGTTATCTGCACTTTACTTCAGTATTTATCAATCTGACAAGTTTTACTGTTACTCCCTACATTTTAATACAAATATCTACAACTCTAGTCCTTACATTTTTGAAACAGGCTCATCACTTTAAGCTTAAGACATTTGAGGGGAGTTATTAGTTCACGTCACTGCGTGCCTTCAGTACTTTAGCAACTAGCAAGTGCCACTGAAAAGGAGTGCGTAAGCGGCAGTGGTATTTCAAATGCTACATTTCTAACAGTTCGACAAATATCAGCAAACACACAGTGTTTCTGTGTATTTCAGTGTATTTCTGAGGTAGCTTCACTCAGAGATGGAGAAAGATGCGAGAGAGTGGACAGGAGAGAATCGAGGCAGATTACTTATAAAGGTAAGAATTGTTCAGCAACATGTGACAAATCTGGTTCATTTCAGTGTTTTTTGCAGTACTGTGATGGATAATACAGTTAATGCACTGTGCTGGACTGGTGCACAGCAGCTGTGGCGTTCATAGTCAGTTTGAGGTTACTTCAATGGAAGCAGATATCAAATTATATTTAATGTGATGATGCTGATTAAATTGACTCAGTGAATTCCACCTTTATACCAGCTTTACACTGTCTAGGAAATCAGTCATGCTAGCACAGGTCAGCGGACCACACCATGTGTACAAAGGACAGAAACTATTGACTTATTTCTAGGCATTTCTTTCCCCACCCAGAATCCACTGATTATTTTACTTGCATTTATTCTCTGTAGGTGTGGAGGCAGGGTCGCCCATCTACAATGAAGGCAACAATAAATAGACTTAGTTTAATTTTTTCATTCCCTTTTTTTGTCTCTGCTCTACATAAGAGATGTTGAAGCTGAGGTTATCCATTACAAGTAGAATTTAAATTGAAATAAAGTTAATATTTGCTTGTATTGATAGACTTTTATTATAATATATGGTTCAGTTAGCTTAGCAAGGAATAGCCACTAGAAATGTCCTTCAAAGAGCTACTTTTTACCTTTGAGCACATTTTTACATTCTGTATTTTTACTTAAGCGACAAACGTGTACTTTTGCCACATCTGCTTACTGCACATATATTCTGTGACCACGATGATCATACATTAGTGTGATAAGGACTGGAAAAAAAAAACAAATGTGACGCTTCTTCAGGTTGAAAATATCAGTGCAACTTTATCAGATTTGGTTTTTTGCTTTCACTCCGAGCTGAAAAACCCAAAGCATCGTCTCCTCCCTGAGCCTGGGTCTGCCTCTGTAAATGGAGAGTTCTTGCTCATCTGATCATTAGGCATTTCTCTCTGATATTGTAGGCTCTTCATCCAGCTGTATATCGTAAAGACTGTTGTGAACTTGCGCATTACAAATAAACCTGAAATGCTGTGCTTTTCTGTCACAACTTGTCATGAAAATTGTGATTTTTGTAACCTAGTGCGAGCCACTAGGTGAAGTGTGCCCGCTGAAGAGTGTCACTGTTTGCTGCCATGTCAATGATGTATTAAGCTATTAGAATATACAGATGGAGATGCTGGAAGAGCTTGAAAAGATTCTCCAGCACGAGTCTGGCGCTCCTACAAGCAGCATTATAAGCAGTGATGAGGCTGTAGTGATGCCACAGCTGGTGTACAATGCAACCAAAGCAGTGACCATACACAGAAAGGCTTAAATATTTACAATGTTAAACCAAAGAAAAATGCTAAAGGGTACCCTGTGGCACCAAGGTGTCATGATCAAGTGTCCGTATGTGAAGAGTTAGCAGTGAGATCGACTTCCTTCTTCTGGCAGCTTAAAATGAAACCACATTACATCCCAGATGGACCAAGTCATAAGTTAGGCGTTAGATTCCTGCAGCGTTCGAGGAAAGGAGGGACTGGATGCATTCCTGGGTTCCAGATGTGCACATCAACTTACAGTATTTCCTCAAAGAGCCTCGTGCTATCCTCAAAGTGGTGACATTTCATGGAGGAAGATAAAGTTTGGGTTAAAGACGGAGAGTGAAGGGAGCCAGAAATGTGTGAATTCTCCTTCTTAGAAACCCCCAACATACCAAACCACAGAATCACACAGTGACACATGAAAACACAGACCAACCCATCAATCGCTTGCTAAATAACAGCATACTTCTTTTTTCACTCGTTCAGCCTGCCTCGTGGATTCATGAGTGTTTCACTGGCGAGTTTAATAAATGGTAAACAACTGAAGTGGAATTGTATTCACACCCATCGACCAGCAGGCTCAATACGAGAGCCGGTGGAGAAGTGCTTTAAGGAGGAAAATCCTTTGATGACTGCTGACTCCAGAAAAACCCAAATCAATATCAAATCCACCAATTTCTCTGCTGAAATACTTTCCTCCCTCAGATGATTTTTGTCTGGTTCCAATAACCAACACATGGCCGCGAATAACAAACGCTGACAAAAGCATTACACTGTCATTCTGCATATAATAACAAATCCGAGTCATAGGAGCTCACGCAGGATTGATTATTGCACACTTAATGCGCCTTTATATCCATCACTTGTATATATTTTGTATTCTGGCATCCTGCTTTCTGTGCATTACTACAGTCCTGCAGGACCTGGTTAGCAAGCAGGTGCATCATTAGACGGCATGGGTAATTAGTTCAAAGTAACACACTAAGAAAACAAGAAATCAATCACACACACCGCACAGAAATAGTCTTTTGTCCAATAGTGCTTTTGTAAATGCTCCAAATCCCAGCATACAAACACAGTCAAGCGGTCCAGCTCAGTAATCTGATTGGCAGTGGATAAGCCTAGCACACCAGTATCCTATTAACTAAATGCAAAATATCTAAACCTTAATAGAATTTAAACTATTGAGTCCACTTGAAAGTTATGAGGAGGATAATTAGCTTCAGAAATACAGACAGAATAAAAGATGGACATAGAGTTGGGGTCTGAAAATCAAAGCTACATGCAAAAGCCAAAGAATAAATAATTAAGTTCAATTTGCACATTTCTGAAAGTGGTTTCATCCATATGGTCACTGAGATGACCACATTCTGATGACTTGTGACTGACAAGTCCTCAATCAGTGATATTGTCAGGGTACCTGGGTCGTTGGGCCAGTGTTTTGCGTCTTGCATAATTATTGAACTTTGATTTTGCCATTATTTATCATTTCTAGTCTTTTGGTTTCTATGTTAGAGTTGTCAGTCTTCCGGTTTCTGACTCATGTTCTCTGCTCTATTGCTCTTTCTCCCCTGTCAGCTGTATCCCCTTGTCAAGTTCGCGTCACTGTGTTATGTTTCCTGTTTACTTTGAAAGTCTGTGCCTCATGTCAGTATTTCTTGTTTTGCTTTTGTTGTCTCATTAGGCCTGATTTGTCCCAGCTGTGTTTCTCTCCTGTCTCCCATCCCCTGATTGCGTCCTCTGTGTATTTAAGCCCTGTATTTTCCTGGGTCTGTGTTGTGGTCTCCGTCATACAACACTGTGCGTTCTGTCTGTTTTGTGGGCATTAATATTTCCATTTGAAGTTAGTTTTCAGTTTTTCTATTGTGTAACATCAAATTTTAGTGTGAGTTTACTTTCCACCTCTGTGAGGCTACCCATCCTACCTTGTATCAGCACTTCAGGCTGCTGTTCATTGTGTGTTGGTTACCTACTGAGCATCATTTAAATGCCACAGCGTATTTGAGTGTTGTTTGCGTCCGTGTCCGTCCCTTTATCACCACAGTGTACCAACCTTCTCACAAAGCTCAAATCATATCAAACTGTTTCTGAACAGATCTCAATCCAATACAACACCTCTGGGATGTGGTGGAACAGGAGATTTACATCATGGATGAGCAGCTGACACAGCAACTGTGTGATGCTGTGATATCAATATTGACCAGGTTTATTTTCAGTTCTCAAGGCAAAAGGGAATCCGAGTCCTCGCAAGGTGTAAGCAAATAAGTGGCCAGTGAGAGTACGTGACAAATGAACTTTCTGACGTACCAACGCAGAGGCCTCACTGAGCACATGATCGCAGTACATGTGGCTTGCATGTATTCAGCTGAGCTGCCACACCTGCCAATTTCCACATGAACAACCTTCACCACATCAAAATGCATCACACATGTAAATGTCCACAATCCTCTCTCAATTCAGTGGTGAAGTATGCAAAGCAACAAGTGAAGCGTCTCTGCCCACTGTCATGGCACATTCCTCGTCTTACACTGCGACCACAACACACCCAGTCAAATCAAAGTGCTCTTTTGTGAACACCACAACTTCGTATCCCTTAGCTGCCTCACATCCTCCACCGCGCCACAGTCCGGAGTAAAGCGCGAGCTCTGCAGCTCCAAAGCAGAAGATTACAATAAACCTCCCCACCCCAGACTCTGGTCCCATGCCAAGCCTCAGACATTTCACTTTTGTTGACAAGACACTTTTCATTCCAGTACCCCCCCCTCCTTTTTTTACTGCACCCCTCATCTCCTCGCTTACAAACTATCCATCCCCATGTGTACAGCACGGCATGCACGATGAGGACTTGGATTATGAATCATCACAGATGTTTTGTTGGACGTCCACACTTTAGAGAATTGCGGTTGTGTATTAAGTCCACTCCTTAACATTCCATACACACATATGGAAGTGTTTACATCCAGGGAAAAACTGTTTGGAGGTTTGAGCCACTCGAGGCCACAGGATCGAATGTGGGACGGGGAGGAAAAAAAAAGATGCATTTTTTTTCACACTCACACCAAAAGGATGATGGGATAGCTGTAAAGACCAAGTTCCCTGGAAGCCCGTCTTTGGCATTACAACCACTGACTTAATTTCTCTCCTTCTTGGTGTCTTTGGTCACCACCTGTTCATCCAGAACCACCACCATGAAAAGCATGAGAAGTTATCTGCTTTTGCTCTCTTGATAACCCTTTCTCTGAATCAAATGAGGCGTCGTGCGTCTTGAAATTATCCAGCAGTTCACGTATTTCTTGCTTTGACCCTGCGCTTCTTCGTCTTCTTCATCTCCTCCTCCTCAACAGCAGGGAATCTCCAAGATCTCATTATTGAACCGAAATGGCTGGAATGCAGCGCCTGATTAGCTCGGACTGACCTTTATTTTGTTTTCCAGCAGTGCGGAGCAGCGCTGAGTGATGTCCTCGCGTCACATTCATGGCTCTGCAGCACTCTGCATGTATGATTTTTGCTCTACAAACCAGATGATGAGAGTGACCCTGCTCATCCACCCACATTGGACTAAATGCATTAATTTAACATGATTTTTCCAAGTGTTTTTTTTTTTTTTTTTTTTGAAAAAGAAAAAAAAAAAATGTTTAAATAAATAAATAAAAATGACT
>VURO01001868.1:0-10865 GCA_015108175.1 Pelvicachromis taeniatus
GCAAAACTCATTTAAGCTGCTTAGCAGTAACATATATCATTACATTCATCGATGCATCGAAAAATTAATCACTAGATTCATCGATTCGGAAAATAATCGTTTTGCCCAGCCCTAATTAGCATGCTGGCGCGCTATAACAAGCTTAAAGTTTCTACCTGGCTGTATTACCATTAGGGCGGGACAAAACGATTATTGTCCTAATCGATGAATCTAGTGAATAATTTTTCGATGCATCGATGAATCTAATGATATATGTTACTGCTAAGCAGCTTAAATGAGTTTTGCATTTACGGAGGTTGGGTGTTTATCTCTGAGTGTATGTCTACGTGGGGGGTGTCTGGATGAATTAAAGGGTAAAAACCAGCGTTAGTAAAAAAGTTAAAAACTTACGGTCGTTTTATGATCGGCCATTTCATCCTTACAAAGTCGGCAAAAACTGAATCACTTCCTTTTCGGTTAAAATATCCCCATACTGTAGAACTGCGTGTTCGGAGGGCGTGGTTTAAGTCGACATGTTACCGCTACTCGCTGCCATGTGTTTTTTTTTTTGTGACGACGCATCGACGCTAATTTTTTACGTCGACGTATTTTACGTCGACACGTTGTCCCAGCCGTAATTGAGACCTGGACTAAAAGAGATGCAGTGGTGTTACTTACAGCCTGTCAGCCACCAGCAGCTTTATGATGAACCCTTTAGCTTCTCGGCAAAGATCGGCAAACATGCTCTCCTCAAAAGCCACGTTATAGTTCCTGATGTTCAGTACAGAACTGCGATCATTCTCGCCAGCAAATGGAGACACTCCGGTCAGACTGACAAGAGAAACAATAGCATTTAATAGTAACAAACTTAACAAGAAACTTAGAAGTAGTCCTGACCAACATACTGAAAAGGGTTTTTAACATTATGGAAAATTAAAACTAATTATGTGCTTACCACAGATACACTATTACTCCAATAGGCCTAGAAAAGTAAAGAAAAAAGACAGTGTTTAAGATCAGGACATTAACAAATATTTGTAAGTATTGTATTTTAAAGCTTTTCTACTGCTATAGTCAGATTAGGGAAAACAGTGGAATGAACCACCATGATCTTATTGGCTTTGAAACTGCTTTGGAACCAGGTGTACAAACACCTCACACACAGCTGCTATCTTAAAAGCAATAAGCTTTTGCCCTCAGTCTACTATTAGTTTGCAATTGAATGCAGTCAAGCTGGAAATGAAATGCAATGTGTTTGGGCTAACCTGACAAACAACTGTGATAAATCATCCAAAACTGCTAAACTGTTGCCATCGACATACACAGAAATTCTCAGTAAGAACTTAAATTCAGAGTCCTGCCAGAACCTCATAAATATGAAACAAAAATTCCTTCACAGATACTGATTTAGTTGTTGCAGGATGGCAACAAAATGACATAGGGAATTGGCAACTTTGCTTTGCTTTTGAAGTCTATATTTAATTTACAACAGTAAATAAAAAAAATAAAAACAAACAGAGTTGGGGTTGTATACAGAAAATAAAACCAGAATAAAACCAGCTGGCAACCTGTTGAGTGGAGTCCCCTGTTGCAAGGAGATGCGTCACAGACAAGTTGCACTCATCATTTCACGGTTGACTCAGATCGATTGAAATGTGCTGGCAATGTGTCTGTTTTTCTAAAATAGACAGCAGCTATTTGCAAACCTTTGACAGCCTGTTTGAGAGTGATATCAGTTAGCCTGAGTCGGACTTTGGTTGCTTGGAGACAGTTTGCTACCCACCAGGACAGATATAATCAGGCGACCAGAGACTAAGGGTGTTGCACACTCAGTTTAGGCGGCCAGCTGGTCATGGCAACTGGGTTTCAACAAAATTAAATACATAACGAATCAGTGCAATCACTGGGCTACCTCTGATTTTCACTAGTGGCACGGAAGGTGCTGTCCTATTTTTAGTGTAGTGTGACTGAGCCATACCATATATCTGTTGCTTTTGACACCGGGCTCTGATTGACGATTTCTGGTGCAACAAATTCTGGTGTGCCATATTTGCAGTATTGAGCTTCATCAGGTGTGATCTCCATCGCGTTGCCAAAATCACAGAGTCGGATTTGGTCACCATGGGGGTCCGCCATGAGGATGTTTTCAGGCTGACGAGAGAATTAGGAAATAACATCGAACCCCTTTGTCTGATATGAAAGTGCAATCGATGTGATCGTTTAAAAATAACCTTTTGACACACAAGATAATGAAAGAGTAAAGTGAGGATCCTTAAGTGTCTACCTTGATGTCCAGGTGTATGATGTTCAAACGATGAAGGTAGTCCAATCCTTCAAGAAGCTGTCTAATACACGAACAAACCTGAAAACAAAGAAAATTATTTTATTGATCAGATAATAAGAAAATATAAATCTCTGAAGTAACTATTTAGTGAAAATTGTGATCCTTACATCAGACTCCATTACTGTAGATTTCCTTGTAAATCGATCGAGCAGCTCCTCGTGGCATCTTTAATGATCAGTTAAGGCATTTCTTTTTGTTAAATCAAATGCACTGCGCAACAAGGACAGCACGGTGGTTAGCACTGTTGCCTCACAGCAAGAAGGTCCTGTGTTCAATTCCACCATCAGACCGGAGTCTTTCTCGGTCTGATGGTGGAATTGAATGGGGTCCTTCTCCCCGTGTTTGCGTGGGTTCTCCCCGGGTACTCTGGCTTCCTCCCACAGTCCAAAGACATGCAGTTTGTGCGGATAGGTTAATTGGAAAATCTAAATTGCCCATAGGTGTGACTGTGAGTGTGTGTCTTTGTGTTAGCCCTGCGACAGACTGGCGACCTGTCCAGGGTGTACCCCGCCTCTCACCCTAAGACAGCTGGGATAGGCCCCAGCTCCCCCCGTGACCCTGAAAAGGATATGCAGATGGATGGATAAATGCATTGTGCAACAAATGATTTATTATGGTATAACACATTCAATATTAAAATGTTCTTTAAACGTAAACATGGTAGATTATACTTCCTTCACTTTTGACTCTCTCCTAAAGTCTAATCGAGTACTCAGCATCAGAAGGTTTGTTTTACGACTGCTTGAAAATACGGATACATTTCAGTGATGATGACAACGGCATTCTTCTTCTCAAAGGCATCATGAAAGTAAAGTACTCTCTCGTGGTCCAGCTTGGAAAGCAGCTTCATCTCTCTCAGCGCGGATGTCTTCTTCTTGGCCCGCGTGGAGATAAACTTTGCGGCGTACTCCATCTTGGTTGCCTTCTGGGTCACGCGTTTCACATAGGAAAATGCACCTCTGGAGAAACAGTTTGTCAGTTTCATCATTTCTAAATAGGTGAAAAAAGACAGTCAATGAACTTCAGCCCTTCAGCTGTGGGATCTTTTCTTAAAACCGATTTACCTTCCAATTTCCTTGTGGATGTCATAGTAATCAGTCAGTCGGCGCAGTTTCCTTAGAATAGTTTCCTCATCATCCATGGGATCTTCTTTACTTTTAGCTTCAGTAAAGACAAAAGATTAAATGAGATCCATCAATTTGTTCATTCAAGAGCCTTTGATACCTCAGACAGACAGACAGACTGGCCTCTTACATTCATGAATGGTGAGTTCAGCTTTACAGGATACAGATCCGGCTAAGTTTCTTGCAGTGCAGGTGTAAACCCCGGAGTCTTCCGGACGAGCATTTAGGACCACCAGGGAGCATTCATTATCATCGTATACAAACGTGTAATGACTGCTCTCTGACAGCAGTAAATCATTCTGAAAGCAAATATGATACGTTTTACAGCAGGTCTTCTTGCATGTGCTAAAAACCCCTTAAGAACTCCCATTTCACTACTTTAGTTAACAGCATCAAGAAATCAGACAAGAATAGTTTAATCATACAGGTCCATTGCATTAAACACTATAATGGAAACCTTGAACCATAAGATGTCAGGAATGGGTTTGCCCTCCACGACCACAGCAAAGCGAGGGGTCTCCCCAGCACAAACATCCAAATCTTCCATAATAGTCTCAAATGTCGGTGGAGCTGTAATAAAAGTACAAAGTTAAATCAATTTTGAGGCAATTATTGCAGTTGTTTTGTAGTTAGTCTCCAAATATGTCGATCACTAGAATTCTGAGAGCAGATGTCACAGATGATCTGACCGGGAAACTGAGGGGCTACGCATGCTGACACGGTAGAGATCTGGAATCACAGTAGGCCCACCTAAAGTACACTTCATCCTCCTTTTATGACACTAGTGTGGGTCATTATCATGTTGTATTCATAAAGACCTGATGCATTAACACGTGTGAATAAACTCATAAGGAAAGTGTTTATTGAGGTCATGGAAAACCAGAGTGGTCAGAGTCATTTTTCCAGTGACTTGTCAAACATAAAGTAACCATATTTATTTTACTGAGACCATAAATAAATGTGGTATAAATTATACTTAAAACTAGTTATTAAAAATAGAAACTCTTAGGGGAACATGTTGACTGAAGTCAAAGGTCATAGCGATCTAGTTTATCTAGTCGTCGACTTCTTTTTGAAACAGTCGCCCCCTGCTGGCCATTAAAGAGACTGTAAATCCACCAAAGCTGTGGTTTTTAAACGCAGAGACTACGTTCATCATTTATATGCACGCAGTCTACCTGAAATCTATACCTGCCATCTCCACAATGAATTTGCAGCTGTCACTGCCATACTTATTGGAGGCCACAAACTGCATCTCTCCAATGTCAGCACTCTTCACTTTCAGCAGCTTCAGCGTGTGTTGGTCGTCATCTGGCATTGTCATCTCATACAGGCCTGGCTTGTTGGCCAGGACCACTCCTCTCCTGGGAACAAAAGCATTTTCAATCAGGCCAGATACTTATAGGCAGCAGAGTGTCACTGAGTCAGGACATAATAATAGACTTTTTTAACTGCTCTGGAGTCCTGGATAATCACTGGGAATAAAGCAGCTGCCTGTGTGCATACGGTCATACTGTATTTATGCTTCCCAGTAACAGTCCATATATCCTGTTATGTACTAAGTCAGGAAGGGGACAAACGGCACTAAATTCCACACTAATTAAGTAATCATGTGATGTTTTCATTTTTTTTCTTTAGTGAAATTAAAATAAAACTAATTTGTTTCCTTGAGTTCCTCCATTTGTAAAAACAACAAAATGAAGTGTACTGTCAGAAACTAACCTTTTCCAGATGACTGAAGCATTAACATGATTGAGAGTCATAGAGATGGTGACCGACTGGTTTTCCATCACATATACAGTTTCTGGCTTATCAATAATCACTGGAGCCTCCTGCAGGTAAGGACCTTGACATAAACCGCAGATGTAATATTTAACAGATTTGTACTGGGTGGATGGACGGATGGATGATCTACAAAGGCAAACCTACCTCGGTCCAGGAGCTGCACTGGGTCAGTAGCTGGTGAGGGCTTGCTGAAGGCTTTGGAGGTGATGGTGAGTACCCTGAAAGCATAGCGCACGCCTTTGGAGAGTGTTGTGATGGTGTAAGTTGTTTCCTTCAGGCCTGAAGCTATGATGATCCACTGGATGGAGCCTAAGGCTTGCTGTTGGATGGCATACATCAAAGAACTGAGATCTGGAAGAGAAAAAGAGGCTTTTGACTCAAAATGATTTGAAAAATCACTTTATATCTCACAGTTCCCAAGAAAGCGTCCCCTTCTATCATTACATCCCAGCTTACAATATATAAAGTAATACAACATGCACAACATGCAAAAACTAGAGCACAACACAATATGTCAATATGTTATTTTTTGCATTGATTCTTGTTGTTTTTTTCATAATGAAATGAGCTGCTTGTTTTGATGTCCCAGCACTGAATTTTCTACACATGAAACTCAAGCTGAGCATTTCTGCTGTAAAACCAGAGATAGGTAAGTCTAACCCAGACATGAAAGAACACGGCACACTCATAGCCAGGTTATTTGTCAAACATGTTTTTCTTTCATGTTGGCTCATTTGGGACTATAATTTACAAAATGAATATTGTGAAAACTTATATATATATAATATAATAAATAAAAAATAAGACTGAAATCTAGCAAATGAGACCATAAACACAACATGTACATTTTCTTTTACTGAGGTCATAAAACAGAGAAATGGGATCATTTGCTCGTAGTCTTTTAGACAATCTGGTGTCTTTTTGGAACCAGGACTGCTGCCCTCTGCTGGACATTTCTTTCCAAGCTCCTTAGATTAGAAAAACATGTACAGGCTTCACTTTTTAGACTTAGAAGCAAGATCCATCTTTTACATTCAGTTTATGATCAAACGGCCCTCAGCTCAGATCTGTTCCGTGTTAAAAGCGAAAGATGTGTCAGACCTTTATAGGAAGATGAGGCAGACACAAAGATATTAACATACATGCCTGAAGCGGACCCAAGAGAATGTTCTGCATTAAATGTGTAAAAGGATAAATAGCTTAAGAACTGGGACTATATTGTTTTGTCTCTTGAATCTAACATATCTGATTAATGCTTTTGCTTACCAATAGAAGGGTCCAGCCTTCTTGGTTTCTTCCAGCTCAAAGTGATGGTTTTGCCAGTGATGGATTCTATGACTGGAGTCCCATCAGGTGGGTCAGGGAGGATGTCTGAAAATGACAACAGTGGATCTAGGCAGCTGTATTTTTCTCTGGTGTGGTGCTGCATGAGGCAGGGTGAAGTACAGCATCAGTCTATAAGGTGCTCGTTCTCGAGAGCATTCAATTCAGTTCAGTTTTATTGTTGTAGCATCAAATTAGAATAAAATGTTTCCTCAAGGCAGTTGAGGAATAATAATTAAAAAATACCTGTAACGTAGAGATGAGCATAGCAGGTGGCCTTCCCAACTTTGTTAGAGATGACGCTCTTGTAGACACCACCGTGGGCATGGCACACAGAGCGGATGACCAGGCTGTGAACATCACGAACTGCAAGAGGAGAACGAGGCTTGCCTTACTTCATTTTACACGACGCAGACAAGGAAGACTGAGGCAGTGTGTATTCATTCAAGTGTGTAAGTGCTCAGTGTAGCAGCTATAGAATAATGACACTGTCTGCATTTAATTAAACCCTGATCTCACAATGAAATTCTTTATGCATTTGCTTCACACAAACAGAAAGACGACAGCGCCCTTATTTTTGAAAAATTGCTATTTGTAGATTAAAGCTAGTTGAAATGGTTTGTTGCTGGAAGCACAGGAGTAACTGTAGCAACGATCCTGCTGATGAAGACGCAAACAGGGCAAAAGGGAAATGATAAAAACACTTCTTCAAAAAAGAAGTCTTTGGTTCACATAGTTACTGCTAGATCTGTAATACACGACAACTGTCTGGTTATTAGTTTAATACAAGCAGGTATTTTTTTAAATTTATTTTGAAAAAAATTACAAAGGATGGAAATAAACATCAGATGAATATGAATTGATTCTGCAAAACTTACACTGTGTCATCTTTCTGTCCTCTGTGCTTTCAATCCTCTTTCCATTGTGGAACCAGGCAATAGTTGGATATGGCAAACCAGCCACTTTGCATTTGAGCACAGCCTCCTTTCCCTCAATCACATCCAGGTCATAAAGGGGTTTGATGAAGTCAGGCATGGTGAAACGCTCCACCTCATTCTCTGGGACCTCTGGCTCTTCAGGTATGGAGGGCATTTTCTCCAATTTAGCCCTGAAGTGATGAGACGAATTGGACAGGTAACAATGAACATCACTGGAAACTTGCGGAGAATTTCAAAAAGCACACATGAGCTAACGGACATGAGCTTACATCTGTGAGGAGATGGCTGGACGCGGTTCCTGTATGTAAAGTTCAGCAGAGCTCTCTGCCTCCCCATGACTGTTATGGGCTCTGACAGTGTAGAAACCCTCATCATCGCTGGTCACATGAGAAATAACGAGAGAATGGCGGCCACCCTCCTGAAGAATACGAATGTCCTCACTTTCGGTAAGTAAATGATCTAAAAGGAAAACATATTTATATGGAATTTATATTGGAGCATAGCTTGTAAATACAGGAAAGGAATAGATGTAAGCTAGAAGTTTACTCAGTAATGCTTTAAAGATAAGTGATTGGTCAGAGATAATTAAAAACACCAAATGATAAAGAATGCAAAAGTCAGTAAGAGACTTTGTGTTTAATTATTTGTTCCAAAATAAAAACCAAGTTTCACTTTTTGCTTCCTGTTAAGATTAATGATATAATTAAAGCTTGACAGTCAATTTTATATCTGATTTACTATCAGATTAAAGGCTAAAATCATCAGTTGGCAATGAATGAAATTCAATGATACAAAGAAAAAGAGAACAATCCAACTTTGGCGCAAGCACTTTGGCGACAGAGGGAAGGAAAAACTCCCTTTTAACAGGAATAAACCTCCTGTAGAACTAAGCTCAGAGGAGGGGCAACTATCTGCTACAAGTGGTTGGGGTGAAATGAAGCCAGGGGTTATTGCATTGCCCACAGAAAGAGTCTGTGTATAAATGACAATGTCATCAACATAGAGGAGCATAGGCATGTTCCTACCAAAGTGGCTCCAGGTGACTTTAGGAGGTGGCGTCCCACTGACTTTGCAGTCAAATCGAGCGTTACGACCCTCAATGACTTCCAAAACATCCAAATTACGAGTAAAGAGAGGGTCGAGGGAGGGAATGACTTTGAGTTTGCCACATGAGGTCACTTCCTCTAAAAAATGAAAATAATAGCTCTTAAGTAAAAAACATGTTGACAGTGATAAATATACTTCTTCAAAGTCAAGTTTTGCATCATACATGTGGGATATATTCTTGACACTTACCTTTAGCTGTGCTGAGTTTGCACATGTATGTTCCGCTGTCATCTTCATGTACAGAGTTAAGCAGCAGGCGGCACTTTCTTCCATCAAAGTGCATTTTACAGTTTAGCAATGCTGGCTGGATCAGTTTCCCATCTGCAAGCCAGTCCACATCCGTGTCCTTTGGTCCAATGACGTGACACTCAAACAAAACAGTCTCTCCAGCCTTGGCTGTGATGTCCCTGACTGCCCGGATAACTGCGAGACCTGGCTCCACTGGTGGTGCTGGGTATAAATAAAGTACATTTTCTGAAGAGTGCTGTTAAGTGATACAAGATGGTAGTGTTGTGAAGTAGTTCCAGCCCTCTGTGTATGTTTTTATTCGTTTTATTTACTATGGTAACGTAATCTGAGGCATTTCATTACAAAGAAGAACAAAATTACTTACCGCAAAACAGACACAGACATAATTAATCACGGAACAAGAGCGAAATGTCAATTTACGCATTCTTAAAAGCAACAACAAGCAGAAAAATACATACCTTTCACCTCCAGGTTGGCTTCACACTGCTTCGTCCCATACTCATTAATAATCCTACAAGTGTAAATTCCAGAATCCGACTTCACTGCTGACTTGATTATCATTTCAAAGACGCCATCCTTCGTCTCACGTACAATGTGACGCGGGCCTGTTTTTACCGTCACTCTGTCCCTCAGCCTGCAAGAGCACAAGGGACCAATTGTTTCTATATTTTTCAACAAGAGGTAAATTACTCATACACTGTGTTTCATTTTTTCAATAAAGGATGGTCAAGCACACACTTTCCCCACCACGTTAGGGGGTGGAATACATTGTCTTTTCTGCTATTGTCTCTTTAGATTCATGACTAACTCTTATGACAAAATCTGCATGAGTGACTCAGCTGTTTGTTGTCAAGTACATTAAAAAAATAAGACCGGCATTATTAGCCTTAATGTTAAATTTAACATTAATGGAAGTTTCTATTTTTTAACTGTTGTACTGTCAGTTTTCTTTTAAAACACATCTTCAGAGAGAGCTGTCTTCACATAAATCATATATTTGGATACCATATTTTAGCCCTACATTTTTTTCCTTTCTTGGGCTTTACTTTGAAATAACGTTTGCAGCTTTATGTGGTTAACTTAAAATCAACTACAGTGACTACACTTGCGAAGAAAAGCATCACCCAGTTAAAGGTGCAACAGGAAAAGATAGATCACTTTAGATCACTTCTCTGATTAATCATGGGGGTATGCAAAAGCATTACATGCAAGTTTTGACTTTAAAACTTTAAGTTTCCACCTCCTTTAATTAATTAAAGGACCATGCTCAAAAACAAACTATGCATTCAAGTATGCATTCATGTTCCCTCATGGTTTGTGCTGTCCATATCTTATGGAAGCAATGAGTTTAAGTAGACTGATGAAGTGAGGGGGGGGGACCTACCAATACAGCATAGGTTTGGGTTGTCCACTTAGTCGGACAGACATGGTGACTTCCTGTCCCTCAATGACAGCTTGATCACTCATTGTTACCTGTTTAAAATTTAATGCAAGTTAGAAGCTTAGAGATGCATTTCACCTGTAAGGTTTTTGAGAGATGTGTTGATGGAGTGACCACACAGCAGATTATACATTTATTAAGGGAAAATTAATATTGATAGAATTGCTTAGTATGGAACATATTTCCATGCAGTATTGTTGCCACTGTATGATTAAGATACTATGGCCATACTAAAGGGCAAAGTTAATTAAGTAGATTTATCCAATAGGCCCTGCACAGGCTCACCAAGAATGCTGGAGGTTTCCTAAAACGTGTGTCAATAGTTCGCCTTGGCTCTGGCCCTCCAAAGTCCATGACTTCTTCCATGGGGCTGAGATACTCTTCATCAGATGTAATAGGGCTGCTGATATCCATAGGAACACCCAAGTTTCCCTTTGGTTCCTGCACAGAATCTGCAAAGCCAAAAATTGTACTATTATACTCATTGTTGTGGCTAGATTCTTTTTATTTTTATTTTTATAATGAAGTCCCATTTATACCTTTCATTTTTTTTTTTTTTTTTTTTAGAGCAAAAC
>VURO01001868.1:18693-32650 GCA_015108175.1 Pelvicachromis taeniatus
TACACTCCTTCCCCCCCCCCCCCCATCATTACCCCCTCCCCTCTGCTGCACCCGGCACTGTTCTGTTTTTGGCGTTCCACCCCTGTATTTTTAGTGGCCCCCATATGGCCACCTCTGCATTGGGTTATGGTTGCTGCTACCAGTTTGCTGCTGCACAAATAGACATAAAAGTAAACGCCAAATAACACCAAAGAACCCCTAAGTACAAGAAGCACTTCTGGAGGTTTCCTCTCATCATCACAGTACTGCATGGGACAATTTTACTGAAACTTTTAGTGAGACTCTTCTGCACTTTTCTGAAGTTCAAAGCTATGGAAGTGCTTTGAGGTTGACTGAGTTTCTAGTTGGTTGTGGCTCACAGTAACACTGCTCCTTCTTAATTAAGGACTTACAGAGAAGCTTGAGCTCTGTTAAGCAGTACCATCGCCCCTGCCACTGTCAGCTGAAACAACAGTGTGGTCAGTTCAACAGTAATCTTTATAAAAATGTTCCTGTCAGCATTTTCAATGAAACATTTTACAGCGCTTTAATGCTCCATTCACAGATCAAGGTTAAATCACTGCAGGAAGAAGAGAAACTGAAATAGCACTTGCCTGTTTTGTTCTTTGGTCTGAGTGTTTTTTCATAGCCACTGCTGGTATGTCCTCGACAGGTATTTTTTGTCTCGGCTTACACACAGCAGCAGGGTATTCCCCGAGATACATTGGGGGCTCCGAGCCATTACTACACGCCTAAATGAGCAAATTTCCTAAGAAAACATGAGCAATTTTTATAAAAAAAAAAAAGAAAAAAAGATTGAACTTATTATATATTGTAACTCTCCTAACATGCAGACAAAAGCTCCTCACTAAAACGGAAAGAAAAATGAAAAGAAAAGGCACTTTGGTCCATTACGTAACAAGTCAGGGTCTCAGCAGCTCTTGTGAGAGAATCCGTTTCTGAAAAGCACAGAGCAGAGCCCTCCGTCCGCAGGTGGAAATGTCTGTTGAATGCATATCATGCACTCTGAGGGAGCCCCCCTGTCCACACAATAGCCAGCGACAGCGTAAGCATCTTCCCCCGCTGCGTTCCACCCCACAGGCAGTGCACACCGATAGGCAGAAAAACCAGTGGGAGTGATCCAGCCCTCTTGAGATCAGTGTTCTACAGCACTGGTTGACATTTTTCATGTTTCCCTTCCTCCCCATGTGTCTGTGTCTTTCTCATCAACGGCTATAATGAGCCGATGTTGTGTTGTTGGAAGAGAGGGGGAGAAGCGCCGCAACAGCTAAAAGGGACCTCCTCGCTCCTCTGCATTGCTGGAGCACCGTTCGTGCTCACAGAAAATGTGTTAGCCTACTGGCTGCTTTAACCGACTGCACAAGCATTGCTCACTGCTAGAGATTGTTTTGTTTTTTTTCCCCCCACATGACAATTTGAACCGCCGACAAAACTTCATTGTTTTGATGTAATAACTGCAGTTAATGTTCTATCTGTAGTACAGTCTGAATGGTATCTCAGATGTCTTTACCCTGGTGATGAAACCAAACCTGCTTACACAGCAGAATAAATCAGTACACAGAAATATGCTTAAAATAACATTTCAGTTCACACATGATTACACGGTGCTCTCGACAAAATTACAGTGCTGAATAAAGTCTATATTTCTAAGATAATATTCCATGTAATCACTAATGATTGCAGATCACAAATGCAAAGAAAATGTAGTGATCAGTTTCATTATTGCAGCCACCTTTTGGGTTTAATTACATGGTCTGCTGATTATGTAACCTCAGGCCTTTTCGTTTCCTTGGCAGCAGAATGTCATGTGTGACTTCAACGTTAACCTCGCGCTCTAATGACATGAAATCATAGGCCGTTTTGCTTTTACACTGGCTGTGTGCTACAACAGCTCATTCTAGAATAGTTGTGTAAATGTACAGTCACCAGTCACTTTGTTAGCCACACATGTTCACGTGTTGGTTAACGCAAATATCTAATCAGCCAATCACATGGCAGCAACTCAGTGCTTACTGAAGTTCAAACTGTGCATCAGGTGTCGCGGCGCGGGGTGCGCCGTAGTGTTGAGAGGACAGCGCCAAATGCAGATACAAGTGAGGAGATGGAAAAACGTTGACAGTAAACAAGCCTTCGTTCGTGGCTGAGACTCAGGAACCAGGCGAAAACAAAATTTTAAGCAAAACTAAACTAAAACCTATACTGGGGGAAACTAGAACAGACTATGAACACGATGCGGTGCAGGTACATGAAAGGAGCTATGAAATATCTATGAGTATCAGAAACGTGAACATGTCCCGCACCACATCATGAAAGAACTGAGTCAACAAGAAGGTGAGCGAACAGACGACGTAACCAGGAACAACGGGAGACGGAGCACTTAAATACGCAAATGAGGGCTGTGTCTCAATTCGTAGGACGCATCCCTCGTGGGCCACATTTGTAGGCCGATTACGTCACAGCGATGCGACGTAGGCTGTCCCAATTCGTAGACTCCTACAAATGCGGCCTACATTTTCCCAGATTTGTAGGATGGGTCTGGTGAATCCTACGTGGCCCACCATATCCCAGAAGTCATAGCGCCGCCCAGCCAATTCCAGTTTCCACCACTGGAGGCAGCAATGGCGACGGTAAAACCGAGGAGGTGGAAGCGGTAAGGGCGGTTCCAGCTGGTGATGCAAATCTGAAGGCTAGACCGTCCCATTTCACAAGCCTCTCACTTCTGGCCTTCTGAAGACCCGGCCGACGAACGCCGCCTCGGCCACGGCCCACGACGGATGCTTCCTAGGAATTGAGACACAGCCGAGGATCAAGGGAAGTGGAGACACCTGGGGGACAGCTGACACCAATTAATCATAATGACAACACAGGATAAGAGTAAAACTAAACATAGTGACCATAGAAATACAAGACCTCTTCAAAATAAAACAGGAAACATGATGAGACAGACATGACAACATGATCTTGACAACATAAGGCAGATATGAAACACATGAAGGGCAAAGGAGACTAAAACACAGGGGAAGAAGACATAAGGAGATCTAATAAACAGAAACCTAAAGGCTGAGCGACTTAGGAGCTTAAGAAAACTAGAAGAGCCTAACTTACACAAAGAATAACAAAATACAAGGACTCTCAAGACCTAACTGATAATGGCAATAACTGAGAACTTATTTCTTCAATACACAATACATAATGAGCCGGTGCGGCTTTTTCATGATATTTGTGACATTGTAAGAGGATTTGTTTTGGTTTGTTCGGAAGAGCCCACTTTGCGGGGCTCTTCCGAGGCTGGTGGAGCAGTCGCTCCGTTGCCCTCCCCTTCCCCCGCAAGGAGGGCCATGCACCGCCGCTACTAGCAACTAGCCCGCCCGCTAGCGCTACTAGCCTGCTAGCGCACCTGCGGCTTTTAGTCTGGTGCGGCTAATGTACGAACAAAATATGATTTTTTCATAATTTCAAGGCTAATATTAAGGTGCGCTTTGTAGCCCGGAAAATACGGTAACCTCTTTTCCTAACGGTTGCCAAGTTCTTCTGTTTAGCCATCGCTTAACCTTTTTCTGTTCAAACATATTTCACAGTTTGAATTACGTATTCACTGAATTATTTGATTTGTTTGTAGCTGTGTTTGGTTTTTGACTCATGAAAAATCGTTAAAGGGTGCATTATGGACTCTATATTTTTGCACATTTGCACATTTTTGCCAGGCCAGCAACACTTTTTCAAAATTTTACTTTGATATTTACTTGTGACTATACTGTTAATGTTAAAACTGCTTATACTGTGAGTTGACATAATCAACTATCTCACAAATTGAGTAAACTGTAATTAATATTTGGTAAAAGCCTTTTTATCAGACAGAACAGTTTGATCGTTTTCAGAACACACTTCTGTCTGTGAGACGCTTAATAATCAAAGACCTGGGACAAAAATCTGCATTTTGTGGATATATTGTATGTGGATGTATTTTCTCTGAGCTGGATGGAAAGTAGAAATCTCTGACACACTCACAAACTCTGACCAAACAGATTCCAATACTCTAAACCGTTCACAGCTCATATAAACCCTTCTGTCCACTGAAAAAAACCTATAATTTGTTGATGTGCTTATGAAGCAACACGGCGCTGTAGGGGATTTCCACAGTATAACCGTGGCTCCACCTGTTCACTCACATTCAAGGACCAGGAGGAAGACAACACGGTGAGGAAACTATCCAAACATCCTGGAAAGAGGCCACCGTCACACTCTGTGGCGGCATCTAAAGTTCCCCGATTTGGGCAGTGCCAAGCAGTATCATTTAAGCTTCAGACAGGCACTACACCTTTCTTTATCAAATCACTATCAACCAGTGACCAAAGTGATTCACTCACCTTACATTTGTAGTGCTTTTCCTACATCCTGAAATATAAATCAAAATGAAAGCTAATGTTCTGTATCTGCTGGATGTGTCACAGAGCAACTGTTTGGCTGCTTTACTGTCAGAAAAGGTGATAGTAGATGTGTGTTGTGTATAAGATAGCAAAAACAGAAAATAAGGAACGCTACAAATATTTCTAGCATCTTTCAGCTTATTGTGTGGTTTCATAGCAAATATGTATATAGCCAAAAAGCTCTGGTACCACCTGCCTGGCACCAAATGACAGACTATCTTAGCAACTAGCAGCTAAGAGTCAGATGCTTTACACTGGAGATGGGAATGACTAAGCTAACAGGAGCTTAAATCTAGCAGGTGGCCAGAAATGCATGAATCAATGCTATTGTGGCTCCGTGTCTGGATGTGTAAATGTGCAGCTACTGGGTAAATAAGACAAACTGCCTAATTAAAGGCAAAAACTTAATAAGGAAAAAAAGGGATGACATCATTCAGCATGTGGCAGACAGTTTTTGGTCGTATATTTAGATGATGTGGATTCAAACGCGTCCCTTTTCCTGATCAGTGTGCGTGTGTTGGTGGGTCATGCAGGGCTGGGCTAAAATTAGCAGTGATGTCTTCCTGTGTAACAGGAGAGACGCTGGCCTGCTAACATGAGAAAAATCCAAGGCCTGGCACATTCCACTGTATAAATAACTCGGGAGAGTTGGTGGACAAGGGGGGCGGGACAGAGAGACATTTTCAAAGACGGAGAAAGAGAGAGGGAAAAGGTTCAGGCCGGATCACTGAGTGATGGGACAGCTGTAGACTACGCACATGGCGGAGAAGACGAGAGCTGAAGTAAAGTGAAGGTTAAAATGGAGCAACACATGAAAACTTCCCAGCATAAAACACCCACAAACACGAACAGGACTCGTTTAGTCCTCACAGGCTGTAAATGCTGACACGGCGCTCGTCCAGCTAACGGTTCCAGAATCGATAAACTGATCACATGAAACGTGAACAGTCGTCTGAATATCGTGTCACTTGCTTCCATGAAACCACATTTTTTGCAACGTGATTGCTGTAAACATTGTCATACTGTATCATGTGATGAGGGTCAAATAGGACTTCTGCATTACGTGTATCTCTAAATATGTTGGTTTCCCTGATACATACAGTGCACTTATGACGTGTAGACACTACTCGATATATCGTATGATGTTGCAGATTAATGTGCAGGTTTCTGGATTTTTAAAGCGAAAGGCCAATGATAATTTTTCCAACAATCAACCAGAAATTGAGACTCAACCGAGACTTGTTTAAGTTAACATCGTGGTGGTGAGATCCTGTTGCGCACACATTTGATTGTGTATCTTTTTGTGGACGGTGTCCAAGCATTCAGTATTTATGTAGCAAAGGAAATGTTATACGCTGCAGTATTTTTTTTTTTTTTTTTGCTGCCTACACTGCAAACAATTCTTGTGATCACGCTGTCCAGTCTGCAGGCATCACCACTCTTTTAGAACCCGTTTTCTTGTCCTAGCCTTGCACGATCTCTCCCTTGTTCTTTGATACCAGAAAGGACTGTTATGTAAGCACCCAGTACAGTTTTCCCACAACACCAGAAAACACTTTCAATCTCCCAAACGTACTGATGTTCAAGTGAGTGGACGGTCTCCAGCAGAGATGGTTCTGACATCTTTGTGCATGTGAATGCATGCCACGTGTAATATATTCTAACAGCAGGAAAGGGCAGTTAGGAGCTTGAGTAAGAGTTTCTCTACACACTCGTGCTGAGCACTGCAGGACGATGACAAAGTGCCGGGGCTGATGTATGAAGGGCATATTTGAGGAGCCGCTAATGCCATTTTTCAAAGCAGCTGAGGTGGTCAAAGCACTCAGGTGAGCTGAATTTAGATCAGTGCCGGGGATGACAAAGAAGCATGAGAGGAGGTTGTTGATGATGAGAATGCATTGCAGCGGCCTCCCGAGCATCTCCAGTTAGACACTGAGGAATCTAACTGTAAGGCATTCTCAGGGACTCGCCTCAGCTACATCGGTCAAAAGCAGGGGTTGGCTTAAGAGTGGTTTATTTTCAGCATGCATTGTGGAAATTCAGCTTTTCCACTACATGCTTGTCTCAAACAACTATGCACCACGCAGGGAGACTGTACTCGTGTCTGACAGCATGCTCTGGCAGGACAGAACGTAGAGGAAAAACGATATGCTTTGCAGCAAACACTGCATTTGTGTACCGTTTGTGTGTATACGTCTATTCTTTAATATCTGATTTTGTGCTTAGATTTTATGTGTTCTTTCCTTAATCTCACCTTTGATCACAGGGCCGTACACTGACCTTGAGCAAAAGTTTAGAGTGAAATGATAATGATCAAAAACTGCTTTAACATTTAAATGAATGGTGAGATATAATAGTGATCTGGTGATAATGAAGCCTATGGGGCAACTTGCATCCTGTTTGGGATATTAACTACAACCTTCATTTTATTTAGCAGCAAATAAATGACTCTTAATTGAGTCATATTGACAGTGATAGCAACTGATACTCCAATATAAAACCCACTGACCCATGCGATCCTCCAACCCCGGTGGAACAGATTCATAGACTGATCAGCGGCTGCTCTAGCGCGTCATCACTGGCCTTGTGCAAACATGCAAGTATGTGATGGCTGATACTTCACCACCAGCACTGAAAAGATGTTGACGCTTTTTACGGCCACCACGTACGACAAGTTTGTAGCTAGAGTTGTTCAAGCAAGTCTTACAATGACCGTTAAAAATAACTTTCAGACATTCGCTTCTGCGCCGGTTCCATCTGCCACTCGTTGTGCATCAACGTGCGCAGCTACATTTTAAAAAAAGCTGCATGGACACATTTCAGATTGCTACTTTTTTAGCATTTGCTACTTTTTAGCATTAGCAAAAAAGTTGCTATTTTGCTCTCCGTGTGTGCTGTTTAGCTGCAGACGGGTCAGAGGAAGTTGGTATTTAATCAGACTGCAAATGGAACTCGTGAACGCTTCTTGTCATAAAAATCTTCCTTTGCCTTCAGATTCTGCATATTCATTTGCAGATGCTTGTTTATAGAGATTACTGATATTCTAGAGGCTCAGCACCAATCAGTCACCATTGTGGAGTTTTAAGGGAAAACTGGAGGCTTACTTTGGGGAAAAAAGCGTGGTATCATATGTTTTACTGGTTCTTTACACGTGAAAACCTGCAAAGTGAATCCAGAAAAAGTTACATTCAGTCTGAAGTAAAACTTTAGCCATACAGGTATTACCTTCACCCAGGTCGAGTACAGCGAGCACAGCGCTGCTCCGAGCCTCTCCCAGGTGATTGTTGGCAATGCAGGTGTAGAGACCAGCATCACTCGGTTTGCAATCCCTAATCCACAGCCCTCCGTACTCTTGGTTCTCCATGTTGAGGAGTTCATCGTTATGGTACCAATACAGGGAGGGCTGTGGCTCTCCAGCCACCGTCACCTTCAGACGGATGTCACAGCCTGTCCCCACGGCAGCGTTCCTCATTTTCCGGATAAAAACCGGCGGGGTTGAGGTGTGGTAACCAGGTCCTTGAGGTTCCGGGACAACTTGGTCTGGGCTCGCTTTGGACCGTTTCGGGGGGATGACGGGACTTGGTGGTGGCACTGCTTCATCTGCCCCTTTTTTCAGGGTCATTTGCACCTCAGCTTTTCTCATGGCTAAAACTGTCTACCTGGACTTTATGATTATGACACTACCCAGGCCTCGTCTTAGCAAGCCGTAGTCATGCCTTAGTAGGGCATTAGAGTCTACGATCCGGTTCTACACATACATTACAGCTAATACGGCTTCCATGTTTTTAACCATTGAAGAGAGAAATTCATTTTACTTTAGAAACGTCTATAATGTTAAGTGCTCCCTGAATTGCTGTTCTCTAACCGCAGCTGTGCTCTGAAGAAGAAACAGAAATTGTTGATTACCAGGTAATTAAGCCGATAGAGATAGCTGCCGCTCTCCTGCCTGAAGGTATTTTTAGGGCAAGACCTACTGGATCATGTTGCATTAACGGCTCCCTGGACTTGTCTGTTAGAAGTGACGGTTGCTTCTCCCCCTTCTTTTTGTGGTCTTCTTTGACTTTTCAAACTTTTATAACCGGTTCCCAGAAGTGTGTAACGTCTTCACTCAGCATGGTGTGCAAGTCTTCAGTGGGATTCCTCTTTATTCCTTGTGGCCTTGAGAGTTTTTCCTTGGCTGGCTTCTGGTTGAATGGAAGCATGAAGTCCTCTCCGGTGTGCACTCCCCCCCCCCTTCCACCTTATCCCATGAGTTAAACCGCCCCACTCATGATCTCCCCCTCACTCTACCAGTCAGGGGAAATGACAGTCACAGCCCAGCAAGTCTTACAATGACAGCTGCACTCTGAACCGTCTGACCACTCACTGCTGGGCTCCCGCCCCCTTGTAATTTTTAGCCAGCCTGAGGTCAGTAGAACATGCGAGATGGTGCAACACTTGGTACACCAGAGGGAGGTGTTCAGCATGGGGGCATATGTTTAACTTCTAAGTCACAGAGTCTGACATTGGGCCCCTCTATTATGTGTAAGATGTCAAATTTCATGTGTATCATTCAAGGAAAAACTATCATTGGAATAGTGTGAGGCGCCAGTTGGAGCATTGAATCAAATATTTTAGGAAAAGTATTTAGTAGCAAAGCTGAGGTGGCATCAGAGGTGCTAACCTATCAGCTGATTTTGGCTGATATATAGAATAATTCCCCCCAAAATGTAGTAAAACAGTACACCTTCTACACACAACACTTTGCATCATCCAGCTAAGGTAGAGGTTCAGTCAGTTTATCACGGTCACAAATGTTACGTTTTTAAAAGAAAAAAAAAAAAATCAGTGGGTATATCAAAATATCTCTTTTTTAAATTAACAAATACTAGTATTGGTTTTAAATATCCTGATAATGAGTATTATTAGTGTAGATATTACAAAGTTGGCCCACCAGTGGGCCCTCTGGAACTTCTCCACTGGCAATAGACATGTTTAAAGTATCTAACATGTACTGTGCAAACTACACAGAACAAATGTTGGGGAAATCTGTTTATGATTGGTGTGTCTGAATCATGAACTTAACAAATATCAGCTGATATTTCCCGGGATATTGGATTTTTAAATATCAATGTAATATCGGCATCTTAAAAATTCTTTATCAGTCGAGCTTGTTATGAGCTGTGTGCAGGCAGGAGTGGTGGACCTAAAAGTGCAGACTCACGTGAACTCAAACATAACAAAACTAGACAAGTCAAATTAAACTTACATAGGTAGTCAGACCACACAGCATCACAACACAGTCCAAGGAAAACACAGGGCTTAAATACACAGAGGGAGCAATAAGGGAACGGGAGACAGGAGGGAAACACAGCTGGGACAAATCAGGGCTAACGAGACAAGGGAAGCAAAATCAGATACATTAACATGAGACACGGACTTCCAAAGTAAAACAGGAAACACAACACAGAGACGCGGACTTGACAAGGGGCTACAGCTGACAGGGGAGACAGCAGACAGAAACCAGAAGACTAAAACTGGAACATAAACCACACAGAGAATCTAAACTTAGAACAATCCTATAACCCATTAGACAAAGAAAGCTAGAACATAATGAAGTAGACAAAATCAAAGAACCATAAAACACAAAACACTGGGTCGACGACCCAGGCGCCCTAACAGTGCTCTAATTATCAAGCCTCAAGCTGAGCATTTTCAGCATCGTAAGCTTGCCTTGCAAGTGGAAAACGTTGACGTACCCTAAAGAATTTATTGGTTTTTTATTTACTAATGTCCAATGTTAATCAAATTAACCCCATGTTGTACTTAATAAGGTTTAACATCAGAGACTTACAACTCTGATGTTCAACACTCTATAAACTAATAAAGCTAAACGTTATAAAACTAACACAGAAACTGAATGTGAAGGTGGCTTTCCATCAACCAACCCAAATTTCTGCAAATCCAACAACCAATGCCAAGACTGAACCAACGTGCTTGTCAGTTATCAAGTAAATTCCATGTTTTTGTCCAAAGATTCAATGCAGACTTTGATTAGTTTTGATGTGGGTTTGTGGGTTAGTCAACTAATGAACTGTGGCAACACTTATGCCATGTGATAAACAAAGTATTTTTAGTTTTTGCATTTAATAAGCGGATATACTTCTCAGAGATGATTTTGTAATCGAGAGGGAGTAGATATTGCTCCTCTGATCTCTAAATGGGGCTGCATTTCTGCGGCTGCAGTCATCAAAACTTCTGCTTTTCCTCCCCTACACAAGCAAGGTTCACACCATTAACCAAATGGTGGGAACCTTGAGTTTTAGTCTCAGCTGATCAATGACCGATCAGCTGAGACTAAAACTCCAATGACTCTGCTGCGTTATATTAATCACAAACAAAAGAGCAAAGTGGATGGTTTTATTCATTTCTCACATATAGAGACTCTCTTACACGTATACAGATACAAAAATGTGAATGCATTTCTATAAAAATAACTTGGTGTTATGTACAGCATAGCAGACAGTTTAATTGATGAATGGCTGATTGTGTTATATATATTTAAGAAGGAGATGTTTCACAATCTGCCGCTGATTTGTTGCAACTCAAGAGTTCACCGGCGAGGGCTCAGTCTTAATGTTGCAACGCTGCGACGTTGTGTTGAAACGTGGCATTTTTTTTAATTTTTACTCTTTCTTTTTTTTTACTCAATTTATAAAACCTCACAGAAAAACATATCAAAGTTAAATAATATTAAAAGAACAAAAAAAAGTATGTACATTAATAATAATAAGACACAATATATTTAAAAATATTTAGAAATCTTTCTTTGCCAAATATTAGCTGCAGTCCAAATATGGGGATTGTCAAAAGTAGCAGTTTTCCACGCTATAATCCCTGCATTAAATTCTCCCTGATCAGCTGATCTGCGTAGTTTCAAGCGTCTCTGATGTTCTCACATGATTGTAGGCGTGAGCTCTGATGACAGCGAAGATCTGCTGCTTCTTGACGTTGACGATCTTTCGATGATTCCCATCTTTGCCATTAACTGCAGCAGCTTCCTTCTGAATTTCTCTCCCAGGAAAGCGTACAGCACTGGGTTTAAACAGCTGTGAAGCAGGGCCAGACTCTGGGTGACAAACATGGCCTGGTCCACTGCTGACCTCGCTGGGCACTCATACTCCACTATCTTTGCCCTGAAAAATGTGTCCACTATCACTACTAGGTGGTACGGCGTCCAACAAAACAGGAAGGCGAGGACCACGAATATGATAACTTTCATGGCTCGCTGACGTTGAAATCCCCCACGGACGTGAAGGAGGCGATGGACGGTGATTCCGTAGCAGGGCACCATGACGGCCAGGGGGATGAAAAAACCCAAAGCGTGGCGGAGAATTCTGGTGGCCAGCCGCCACTCATCAGCAGTGCTGGGATCATATTGTTCGGCACACAGTATGTGACTAGAGTTGTAAGAGGTGAAAGTAGAACTGAACAAGCCAGGCAGGGACAGAAGCGCTCCAACAATCCAGACAGCAGCACAAACTCCCCAGCTGACCAGCTGTCGATTAGTCCTACGGACCTCCATGGCGCGCACAATCACCGTGTAACGGTCCACACTGATGCAAGTCAAGAAGAGAATGGTTGAGTAGAAGCTCACCTCTTGGAGGATAGTGACTATTTTGCACATGGCTTCTCCAAACACCCAGCCTCGAGTAACCGAGGTGGCCCAGAATGGGAGGGTGAGGGCGAGCAAGAGGTCTGCGACCGCCAGGTGGAGGAGGTAGAGGTCAGAAGGGGTCAAAGGCTGCTTGCTTAAGCTGATCACCAGGGCCACCACCACATTACCGGGAAGTGCCATCAGAAAGATGAGGACATAAAAGACACTGACAATGATCATGACAGTATCGGAGATGGTGTGAAAGCTACAGGGCTGGGTGGCGGGGTCAAGGATGAACTCTGTGTAATTATAGCTAAAGTTCAGAGCAGAGTAAACGTCATCCCAGGAGTATTCTGAGGTTGGTTCTGAGGACAAAAATGAAAAAAAAGAAAAGATTCAATTATTACAAAGACTTACGACACAGACAGATTTAAGTTAATATTCTGGGGATGAAAATACTCACCAGTCATTGTGATGGCTTCTCTGCAGGACGCACTCAATGTGTCACACGAAGGCAGGAGACAAATGATGTATCCCTCTAGACCCCTCCCATCAGGTCAACTTTCCTGTTTGCATCACACACACAGACTTTGATTTGCTCAAGAATCAAAACATGAAGGAAGTCTGTTTCCAGCCCCATTTACATATGACTGCAAGCATATAGCACGATGTCATTGTCAGTGATTTCTTTTTACAGTCTAATGTGTTCATTTTAGTATTTTTAATAATCTTTGTTTTGTTGTTGTTACTAAACCAGTGCTTCCCCCCAAAACAAACCCGAGCCATGATGTGAATCACTGTGTCATGAGATTACTGTCACACTGGAGGCAACATTGAAACAGAAACCACTTGTTGATGTGGTCTGTGAAATAAAAAAAAAAACACAGGCGATGGATGAGGAAGGAATACAGTAGGTTATATCACGATTTGTTTTGTTTTGTTCCATGCATGGCCATCGTGTAAGCCGTATACAGAGAAAATGAGAAAAGAAAAAAAAGTCGGCGTTACCCTTCAGCCTGCTGACAGTCGGATCTTTAGGTGGCAAGATCCCTGAAAATACAGAATCTAGAACACACAGTTACCAGATCGTCTTTCACCACTTCTGCCGTCAAACTGCACCCTGGCCTGAAAATACAAACAGTTACAGCAATCTGACAGGAGAAGGGTTACCGTCATGATGATAATCCACTGAATGCAAACGGGAGAAAAGCCTTGAATTTCGTGCACCTGACACAGTGGTGCTGGTATAGCTGCAGGTTATGCATGAGTTGTATCGGGGTTGCCAGATTTCCAAAAGTCAGAGACTGTCTGTGGATGCAGTTAAGCTGTCAGGATGTGAGACACATCAGTCATGTGGATAAAAAAATCCTACGCGGCCTACTTCGAGAGCTGTTGTGTTCAAAAGACTTTCAGTAAACTTGACCTTTGACCTCACAGGATAACAATACCCCAAACCTTTCGGACTGAGGGGTAAAATACAAAACGGAGCAAAACACGCTACAACATCGCTCCACCGTTTCCGATTCACTTTCAAATGACTGCATGTGTTCAAAAAAATATTAAATTAGCCGATAAATTCAAAGTTTATTGATGTAACAGGTTGAAATCCTCATGCCGGCTTCTGTCAGTACAAATCTAAAATATGACAAATCACATGAGGCTACTACACGTCTGATCAAACACTGAGGAAGTTCCCGGGTCATCACATTCTTTGTCGACACGAGTGTCTGAGATCACATTTCCTGCCACACTTCTCATGTGTGTGTCAACTTCCAGTGTCACAAGCTCTCGGCTTTTCTTGTAAACATGTTTTGAACGTATGTTTCTTTTGGAAAATAATAAAATAACTTTAAAATATAATAAATATAGTTCTTTAAAAGGTGCTCTGCAATGA
>VURO01001870.1:3499-23238 GCA_015108175.1 Pelvicachromis taeniatus
GTCCTTACACCTTTGTTATTGTTTTTTTTTTCTTTTTTCAGTTTATCTACAAACCAGCAGCCTACAGGAAGCCACATAATTTGCCACATGATGTCAGGTTTTCACATAGAGTGGGTGGAATAACTTAATGCTGTCAAGTCCTGATATCACACAGATTCTGTGATCCTATAATCTCTGAAAAGCAAGAAACTAAATGAAAAAGGGAGATATCCTGATATCCCTGGCATTATAGAACGATGGAAAGAAGAAAGGGAAGGTGTTTCATTACCACAGGGTGCTCTGCCGTACCGCTTTGCAGGATCTTGGCAAGGTTGCTTATTCTCAGTGGTTCATATCAACTTTAAAAAAAGACGATTATTTGAATCCCCCGGGACAGTATTCTCTGTTTGAAACAGAAGTTTCAGCCAGGGTCCAGCTGGCAGTTTAGCAGAAATAGTATAGCAGCAAAGCGGTACTGTTTGAGCTTAATTGGCCCGTAGTGACAAGTGGTCAACTCAGATTAATTCAACATGGAAATAGTGTGTTCCTTTGGCTCTACTGCAGGATCAGTAGCAAAACTAGGCACAGCATGAAAGTCAGCATGCTGCCCTACAAATGTCATTTTCTGAAATCTGTGTAACAAACTATCAGATAATGTGGAAACTTGTACTTAGAAGCAATCTGTGGGATATGAGCACATATCAGGCAACAGCTTTATAAGATTCTGCTTCGTTACTCAATGGGATTGCAGTTATGTGAAGAGAAAACAAACACACAAAAAAATAAACAACCATCATGATGCCTTAAGTATTGTTGTATTTTGCGTAGCCCTGCAAATAAATGTGTTTCAGTATTTTACTTTGTTTTTTTCTGTTCTTATTTCCCGTCATGGATCTTTGTATGGTTATAGATCATGAGCATTACTGGAAAACTCTATAATATCAGTTTATACTCCACTGTCTGAGATGCTAAACAGGAGTTCAAGTGTTATATAAAAGGTGCTTTTAATACCTTCTATATATGTGAGTACGTGTGAGGAGAAGGTTGTTTAAAGAAGGTGAGTTTTGCTTTGCGTTTGTGGAGTGAAGATGAAGCTTTACCTGCACTGTGTAAAAAGTCAATAGCTTTTCAAAATTGAAGCATGAATATATTTAAAAGTTTTTCCTCCTTTTGCTCTTGAATTTTAATTCCGAGTACATATTCAAAGTAAGTACAAGTATGAATGTCCTTGCAGACTAGGGCCATTCTTTCATGTTTTATTTTTGAGTGACAGTAACTGAACTGTCTTTGACTCAGTCTGTCAATTTTACTCTTTAGTTATTATTGGCTCTATAGAAGTGATGCATATGTTTGGTGAAGAGAAACGTGAAAGACTGGTCCGGTCAAAGATTCAGGTATATGTGTCAGGAGTTTGGACTTTACAGGAAAAAAACAAATATTTAAAGTGTCAGTAAACACTTCTGTATTACTGTCTGTTTTCCAAGAACAACATTAACTATTTTTCCTTCTTTGAGCTGGAATCAAATAGACAAATATGGGGGGGGAGAAAGGCAAAAGCAAATGCATTTGTGAGTTGCAAATGTTTTGGAGTTGGCTACACCCCTGGACATCATCTAACATCAGCTCCAGGTGAACCGATTCTGTCTGGTAAGCAGCACAGGGGGGCTGACAGATTATTTCATTAAGAATGTTCAGCTGCAGTAGAAGTAAAAACTTGCCACTTGTTTGTTTCCAAAAAACACAGCAAAGCAGCATGGTGGAAAACCCCGAGGAGCCCTGAATGCCGTCTGTTTATAAAACAGCACTGAGTCTGCTATGTGTCAATATTTCCAAAATGTATGGGGAGATTTTCTGAATTAATTAGCAAACAAGTTGATCTCTGGAAAAAAATAAAAAAATCTCTGAATGGGCAACAGGTGCACTGGAAGAAAAGTTCCAAAGACCAAATATAATTCGAACAAACTGTCTCACTTACTGTTGATACATGTATTAATAAAGGCACAGGTACAAAGACACTGTCCATATATTCACACACGCCCAATCAGACATACATACAGACCATTAATCAGATGAAAACATCAGTTTAACAATGCTGATCATAAATAAACACAGCCTCTTCTCTCCTCTACATAAACATCTGCATAGGTCAAAGGTAGCACAATGGATAATTATCAAACTATCTCATTCTCCATATGAAACAACAAACAATATAAACACAATGACAATCCCGCATTTACTTAGTAAATGTATTAGCTGTAAGCCATGTGAACAGGAGGTATATTTTGTGTATTCATTAATAAAATCTATTTTTCTGTGCAACATTATCCCACTTTACACGTTTCTTTTAAATTAAAGCAGTAAGCTAATAATCAAGAAATAGAGCAATATACTGTATACGTGTTTTTATGTGTGCATAAAGTTCACTGCAGTGTAGTGTTGTATGTGACTTTTTAGTTCTGTGTGCAGCGGAAGAGTTAGTAAATGCAGATACTTCTGCCTCATTCTATTTATGAGGAATTTCACCTTCACCTCCATGCACCTAGCTGCTATTTAGTTTCATGTAGTACGGTTTGAGTACACTTTTATCATTAAAATCCTTTATAAAACTAACTTTTTCCCTTCTGTGCTTCACTCTTTTGTAGACTCTGTGCCTTGAAGCAGTAGCTCTATGTTGCCACATAACTCAGCTCTGAATATCTCCCCTTCCAACCATTTCACACCCTTTCTGTTGCTTAGACTGTGCTTCAGAGGACACCGATACAACACACAGCTGCTACAAATGGATCCCAAACTTCATGAAAAAGGCAGGGATGCATCTGCGCAGGGCTGGAGATGGAAACAGAATAGTAATATATTACATTGACATTTTTGCTTTAGAAATCTATCCACGCCTACATATTTAAACAAACTTTAACCATGGCACTGAAAGAGCCAAATATCTTTGCATTCCACCCCACATCCAGCTTTTTGTTGTAGCGACACAGAGGAACCGTGATCTAGAATTTCAGAGGCTGCTAATGCTCAGGTATGCGTACAGAAAACGCTCAACATGTAGAGAATTCGACTCAACCTTGATTAGTCATTTTACTTAAAGTAGAAGTTAAAGATGTAATGCACAACAGGAAACTTATTTCATGGGTTTAGAAGCAGCTGTGAACAGCTCTAAAGCCAAAGTGTTGGCTCTAGGAGATCTGAGCCGCAATACACATTAATTTGGGCCCAGAATAGATTTAGTTCCAGTTTATTTGGTTCATTTTTGGGTAAAGAGAAAATTGCTACAGCTTTTTTGTCATCCAGATCTGGCAAATAGGAGGGGGCTGTGCAGGTTGTATTATTCCTCACAGTATGGGGTGTGTGCTGCCTAGGATGGGGTGGTGAAAAGAAAGAACACAAAAAATATAACCTAGATTTAAGCAGCACACATAAAATAATTTCATGAAATTAACTTTGTGAGTCACCATGGCTGCAACAAGTGTTTCCCACCCATTTTCATCACTTTTTAATTTCCTCTAACTCATTTTTCCCCGCCTAAATGTTCCACATATTATATAAAATGTCTTCGCAAGTTGCTCAGTGTCAAAATTTTAGGGCAGATTTAGAAGATATTATGAAGCTACACGTCATAATGGGCTCAAGTTTCAATAGGCTCAAGCACAGTTTACCTTTTGCAGGCACTTATAATGAAACCCAAGTTGAAATAATTCCCTGCCTGAAATATTTGGGATGTTCCTTTAAAAGATAAACGTATATAGAATTATGAGCTTGTGCGTGACGTCAGAGGGTTGATTAAATATTTATACCTGGTAGTCTAAGTGCATATATCTTCACAACTTCATTATGAAAGGGAGAGGCGCGCCACGTATCACAATCCCCACGAAGGCAAGCAGAACGCAAAGAGTTTCAGAGACACGGAGGACCCCTTGGACTTTTTCTTCTCTCACACAATTGACACAAGAGAAAAGGAGAAGGGGGATAATGATGGGCGTCGAATTCCTTCGGTATACGTTTCGAGACCGTGCCATCAGTAATTGATCCAAATGATTCTCTTCAAACTACTTAAGAACAACTTGTTTAAAGGACTGACCCATTTTTCCTCCCTGCTGTGATCATATTCAGCTGGGCAGCCTATGAAAAGAAATAACAGGACTTATGCGCAGCTGATGTCTCCAAGAAGCCACCCCTATCCTCATATGCCAGCCTGTCTGACTTTGGAACCCACATTACTGCCAGACTCCGACCGCAGACCAACAGAGGAGGCAGGCTCCATGGAAAATCATGCAGGACTTTGAACCCATGGAGACATGGCACATAGGTTCCTTTCATCTGCGAACAGATTCAGCGCCAGATTCGCCTTCATATTCACCGTGTCACTGTCTTGCACCTATTTGTGCTATAATATCATTTTTTGTCGCGGCACAATCATGACAAATCAGGGCTACGAGGGAAAACGATGTCTGCCAGGCAAGAACGCAGGAGGGAAGAAACTTCTTGGAAAATTGGACCACTGCGCTTTGCTGAAAGCCAGGTCCACTCTGGATGAGTCTGCTGCCCAGCGAGGAGCAAGCGATCTCCGCGAACAAAGTAAAGCTGCCTCCTCTTCCGACGGTCACTGGACTGACGCGAAGTTGAAAAATATGAGTGTTGCGCAGAAATATGGGAACAAGAAGCTGCCCAATGCGTTAATAGTCGGTGTAAAGAAAGGAGGAACCAGGGCGGTGTTGGAGTTCATCCGGATACATCCAGATGTGCGCGCACTTGGAACAGAGCCGCACTTTTTCGACAGAAACTATGACAGAGGATTAGATTGGTACAGGTGAGAAAAAACGAAGCAAACACTGAAAACTAGTTGTTCTTTCGCTAAGATGAGCACGTTTACATTGTTGTTATCGTTATGGCCAAATACCGCACATCTTTCATTTTGTCGTTATGACTTCCGACTTGTGCTCTTCTAGGTGCATTAAAGTGTATTTCTGGAAAGCAAAATCCGATAGTGTAATTAAAGCACTTCTCATTTACTCTCTATTAAATAAGCTAAAATGAATTTGAATGAGCTTAGTTGATGGGACTACCACACACACACACACACACACACACACACACACACACACACACACACACACACACATATGTTGTGTATTACAAACACAGAGCTTCTAAGGACATAAACTGGATCTACTTTTTACAAGGTGTAATGCTGTGTTTTTTCAGCCATACACATGTTAGCTGTCAGAGCTCCATGGTTGCTGAGCAGACAACTCCATGAGGCTGATGTAGACTGATGCAGTTCTCTCTCTCTCACACACACACACACACACACATGCATCACAGTCAACACCACAGTTGACAAAGGCAGCCCCCCCAGGTTACCAGCTCCTTTCAAACAGGCTGCACCAGAGCACAGAATGTTCTTGCATTGGCAGGTGAAGGAACCCACAAGCACAACAAGCCCAAGGCTCATCCCTGCCTACAGGTGTGTTGTCCTCACTAGATTTCCATCTGCATGGCCTTTTATAAATCTGACATGACACCTTTCTGACTTGTTTTTAACCCACAGAGCATTTCCAAATCTTAAACTCAAACAAATAAATGAATTACAAAGCAGAAAGTAAAAATATCCTCACAACCAAAAGCACACCAATTACCAATAAAAGCATGAAGTCTGCAAGTGTTTCCCTAAAACAGCTTGATGGTTGTTGTGTCACATCACATCGGACTGTTGAAGCTTGTCTTTCCAAAAAACATACCTACTATGGCATCAGTACTGTGCATGCCATTGCTTGCAAAACAGCAAGGAAGTCTGTTCTTAGGCTGCACTGCAGGAATGAACAGCACGGACTGCAGCAAATTATCATGTATATGAGTATCTGTCCATCACGGCTCAGCTCATGTTTTCTCAGATGTCTTCAGACATGCAGTTTAAGACATTTTTTTTGGCTTTTAGCAGCAAGATTAAAGCACATTCACAGAATGTGCATGTTAAAGTTTTGGACAATAAAATCTCGTCTTTAACTTGAATTTGAGCTGCTAAAACGGCTAAAAGCTGCTGAGACGGATTGATTGCCAGCTAATTCTTGAAATTTACACATCTCTGGAATTAAGTTATAGTTTTAATGCTACTAATAATAATAATTTAGTAGTGAGTAATGTTATGATGGCACATTCACACCAACATTTTTTCTTACAGTACATCCAATTCACCCTTAGGTCATCATTCCACACCAGATTTTTTTCCCCTTCCTAAAATTAAAGTTGTGTATAAAGTTGATCTTTACCAACAATTATTTTTGATGAAAATATTCATTATCTGTGGATTCCACATAGAACATGTTGTAACTCCATATTTATAACACATGTGTTTTTATTGATTACTGTATAAACAACCTGTACTAATGCAAATATAAGAGAACTGCCAACACACACACACACACACACACGATACTTTGACCCAAAGACTTCTAATACAATGGAATTAACACAAAAGCAGATCCCTACTGATATAAAGAGAACTGAAAATCTCCAATCTAGTGAACCAGAGGCTAAAATTAAAAAATAATTATCATAGTAAGACATATGGTAACACTGAAACCCCCAGTAATGTTAAAATAGTAAACCTTTACCACTTTTTGAGATTGATCTTAATTTTGCTTTCATTTGGTATGTGACTCAATTGTGTTTGCATGCTCATTAAGGAACTTAATTTTGAAACACTGGAGTCAAACTTTCTAACCAGCTTCTTTCTGGATATGGAGTCTTTATTGTTGTCTATTTTGCAAATCAAATTGATTTAGAAACAGTTCATTCACAAACAAAGGAGCAAAATCTTGGAAGCAGTTAAACAGCATGAGGTGATAAGATGGCTAAACACTTCAGCAAGCACCCAGTAAACTTTCAGAGAGGCCCAGAGGATTGCATCTTTTCATTGTTGAAAGTGGTGGCTAATTTATGAAAACACTTGCACACAACACAGTGTAGACATAATGCAACTGAGCCAGTCGCGCATAGTGTATTCATACACAGACCTTACAATAACAATGACACAGCAACAATACAATTACAGAAGAACCAAACATCTGAATTTCAATGCAAAAAGATGAAGCTTCTGACCCTCTGTTAGTCCATTCCTTGCTACAGCAGCCTCCTATTGTCTATATAATCCATTTAATACAGCTTAATGACACACAACAGTAACTGTTCACATCATTAGTACGCAAACTACCATACTAGAAGTTCTGCTCCTGAGTCACTGAGTCACTCCAAATTTACACATAAATAAACCGAGGTCTCTCACTGATGTGATGCACTTGTGGAAAATTACAAAGCTGAAATGTTGCACACTTGTGGCAAACTGACAGTTCATATACACGAGAAAACCACTTAATTAATTTAAACTTTGCGTCCAAGGTATTCTTTAAGGCCAAAACAACTGTTATTTAACTGGATTTTACTGAGTTACAGAGGGCTGTTCATTGTATAAGACTGGCCCTCGGTGATTATGCGTCACAATGTTTGACATTGTTTGGGTTTTTGGCAGCACATCAAATTTCATTTAATTGTGGCATTTCTTTCCAAAAAGCAATGACAATAATGCATTTATATAGGCTGTATGCATTTTCCTTGAAAAGAACATAGCGCTCTGCAGTAACACAACTTATCAACTGGCATATTTGTCTATCACTGTGTGTCAAAAACAGCTGTTTTTTTTTAATTATGGTAAACAATACATTGTAATTAGTAATTAGCATAAACAATAAAACAATCTGGTCCCAACTAATCAAAATGTGATACCAGACGTTCACAACTAGCAAAATTTTGCAAGTGAAAACAGGTTGTACTCATTGTTTCTCGTACTTTAGCCACAACGTAAAACATAATAAACTCTGCACAAGTTTAAACTGACTTTTGTTCGTCAAGCAATTAATACAATGCAAAACATCTGCGTGTTTAAAACTTGCAATGATTAATTCAACAAGTAAACTAATTAGCAAGAAAAAAAAAACTGAGGTGAGATGTAATTAAATATTCATAAAATACAATTTTAAAGATTAGTGTTTATAAATCCACAGTAATAATAAAAGTACTCAAATTCAGAATAGACAATGAGACAAACTGAAATGTGGGACTGTGAAAAATGCCACAGTGTGTGGTATGCCTTTTATTCAATAGCAAAGCTACCCACTCTAGCCTATCCAAGCCAATATTAATAAATCATTGCAGTTTAAACATATGGGACTGTTTTACTAAATAGTTTTTTTTTATATTAATGTAATGATTTTACATTTAAATATCCATGTTGAGATTCGTCACAAAAGCAATTTGTTCACTTTTAAATCAGCTCTAATTCATATAAAATATCATATAAAATAGTCTAATAGATGTCATCTGGAAGTAAAACGTCCTGCAATAATCAGCTGCTTTAATAGGTAGCTTGATTCTTATAGTCATGAATTAGTTTGTGATTTTGCACTTTAAAAAAGACATTTTATGATGTCATTTTTGACTTTAGGACATTTCACAGCCATTTTCACTGTTTGCTTAGAAATCAAATGATTAATCCCAAAAATATTAAATTGTGGTGAAAAAAATCTTAAGTGTCAGACGTGTTTGAAATGAAAAGCGAAAATAAATCATTAATATTTGAGAAGTTGATCATTAATCATTAATATTTGAGAAGTTGTAATTGATCGTGGTGTCTTTCCAAGCTGTGCTTTTAACCTTGCAACCATACAAATGAAAGTTAACTTTATGTTAACTTGACAGATGTGTGTGGGTGTGTAACTCTTGTCAGCTGTTTGAGCCTTTGGGTTAAGTGGGAGCGGTCTTTGGAAATGTGGGACAACGCTGAAAAAAAATGGGACATAAGAAGAATAAAAAATGCAGTCTATGCTGCTATGTAAATTTAATAAATTTAAGGTTTTCTTACTTGAAATTTAGTTTTGTTGTTTCTATTGAAACCTTCAATTTGTTTCAAGGAGGAGACTGCATGCTCTCACACACACCCCAAGACAAAAAAAACGATACTCTAATGTCGGACTTTTTATGAAATCAGTAGAAATGACTTCTGCTTACACTCTTATAAATTCAACATGATGTCACAAAGATTGCAGATGTATTAACAACAGTTAGTAACATACTCTGTGATGCCTACTTTTTAAAATGGCAATTTAACAATAATCTAAAAATCACACAAAACACATCAATGGCATTCACCTGGCCTAATGTGTCATAAAGGAATCCGCTGTGATGCTAATGACGGTCTGCGCTCTCTTACCTGTGTGTAAAAGTTAGTTTTGGCCTTAAAATTACCTCTTTATTTATCAGAGATGTGCAGAACTTGGAAGGACAGTTAAAAAAAGGCAGTTCATCGTGGGCAATTTACAGCATTCTTTATTAGTAAAACTACTGTTAAGTTGTTAAGTTGTTAATAATATTATAATATTCTCTGAGGGCAGGGAGCGCTGTTTATGCAGTCGCTCATTAAATCTGGGTTTATCGCTAATGACTGCTATTGCTCTCCTTCCTGTCAGCACATGGAGATTTCACTTATAACTAACTAGCTTAATAAATAAAGACTGCAGGTCGGACACTTATTGGCAGGACATATAGCCATTGTTGCGTGGAGTCTGTCTTTCACAGCGCAACATTTGTGGAGTAGAGTATTAAAATAAATCACAAACGTGGTATAATAAGCAACAGACAACTTGAGTAAGCAGGTAGGACTGTGATATTTACTGCTACGATAGTTAATTTGGAATTTGTAAATGGCGAGGAAACAGTAGTTTTAGGCACAGTGCCAGAGATTCGTGGTTCTCTCCTACAGCAGCTTTTCACTGCCCTTATTAATCAATCGAAATGTTTAGAACAAAGCATCACAAATTTCTGGCAGGAATACACACGTGTACATCTTATTGCACAAGTGTAGTGCATGTGTGTAGCAAGCCTGTAAATGATACCGCCTCAGTTTTTCCTAAATAGTGCCTAAGGGCGTTACTACTCATGGTTGCATCGTCCATCTTGCAAGCGGGGGATATCATTGCGGTCAGGTTTCCATCATGGTCTTGTCAGGGATGAGGCAGCCATTTAAAGTGGCTATATCTGTATGGGCTAATACTTTTGTGCATATACTCAACTATTTATGAGTACCTTCTGCTAGTGATGGGAAGTTCAGCTCTTTTCAGAGCGCCCGCTCTTGTGGCACAGCTCCCAAAGAAGAGCCGGCTCGTTTGGCTCCCAATTGGCTCTTAATTTATTATCATCTCTAACAAAAGCAGCATTCTTACTTTTGTTTAATATTTTAATCAAACTTAATTTCACAGAAAAACAAAACACTGCAAGCAAATCCACCGAACAGAAACAGAACCAAAGTCCGTAGCCAAACAGTATGTCCTCAGTGCAGGTTGACATTCAGAAAAATCAAATGCCTTAGCTTGGATGGGCTTATGGTTATAGTCAGATAGCGGGGTAGTCGCTATCTGACTATAACCTGTTAAATAGGAACTACAATCGCCTTCCGCCTCTCATTCATGTGCGTGCTACGGCTTCGCAAGAGTGTGAGCCAATGAGAAACCAGAGGCACAACACATTAGACCACAAAACACGCAATCTTGACTTTGTTCACAGATCACAACTGCGTTTACGTTCAGCATAGAAATTATGCTGTGTGCGATGTATGTGGGAAGACATACAAATAAGGTGGCAACACAACAAACCTCGTTAAAATAAAAGTGGGGAGCTGGCTCTCACTCCATGGGAGTTGGCTCTTCTGATTCGCTACAAACCTTTAGCGCATGACACATCACTACCTCATGCAGAATGTAATGATATGTAATGTCCATATTCACATAATAGTCACATAATTGCATCACACAGTTGCGGTTGGGCTCACCAATGATGTGAATCACCCATTCTACCATATCCTAAAAGATCTCAAGCAAGTAGTGATCTGGTGACTATGGAGTGCAGTGAACTCCCTGCCATGTTAAAGAAACATTTGACATGATTTGAGTTTTGTGACATGGATGCCTCTGGTAGCCGTCATCAGAAGATAAATACACTGTAATCATAAACTGATGGATATGGTCAGCAACAACACTCAGGTGTGCTGTGGCACTTAAACCATGAATTTATTTTTTACAAATTCCAAATAAAAACATAAAATCCTGTGTGATATTGCTACAGATCTGCTGCCATGCTTTGAGTGGTACCCTACCATCCAAAGGTTGCAGCAGAAATTGACACTTATCAGATGAGGCAAAAAAAATTTCTTTTATTTTTGCAGTCGCAGTTTCCTGTTTTTTGGTGTGATACTCATCTTCATAACATTGTTCTAACAAGTAGTTATTTGATTTATTGTTGCCATCCTCTCAGCTCAAAGTAATCTGGCCAGGCTCTGACCTTTGGCATCTTGAGTTATTTTCACCCAGATAACTGCTGCTTACTAGATATTTTCTCTTTTTCAGACCAGTCTCTTTAAACCCTAGAGATGGTTGTGTGAGAAAAATCTCAGTAGATCATTTTCTAAGCATTTTCTGAACTACTCGGCCCATCTGGCATCAATATCCCTGCCACGTTCAAAGTCACTTGAACACCTTTCTTCCAAATTCTAATGCTTGGTTTGAATTTCAGTCATTTTTGACCACGTCTACATGTCTAAAGTTGTCGAGTTGCTGCTGTTTAATTAAATGATTAGATATTTGGATTAACAAGCAGTTGTACAAATTAGCAAACAGGTGTACCTACAGTAATCAAATAGCCAGTACATGTAAATGCAAAAATGCCTTTAAAATGGACAACACCCTTTTCTTTAAAAAAATAAATAAATCACAATTTATTTTATTTGTTTCTTGCATTTTCATTCATTCTCAGCAGCTTATAACTGAGAAACAGTCAAAAACATAGAACATGTGACTCCCCTACGTTTCAGTAGAGTGGCCAGTTGTTTTGCACAGTCTGTCTTGTTACATTAAGCGTGTGACAGACCATTTAGGCTCAGAAGAAAAATGGTTCAGTGTTCATTACTGTGCTTCCTGAACAGAACACACACATGGCCTCATTTATTTTATGTGAGGGTACTCGCATAACCATACAGGACCTGATGAAACAGACTTTTCTCTGCCACCAATTTCCTCACACGTTTCTCACCACTTTCTCCATTCTCTACAAAATCATAAAGATCAAACAAAAAAAACCTTGCCATACACCATCAAGACTTAAAAGGGCATCTCAGCCCTATTGATTTCACAGGAGTCAGAAGCACTTCCAGTTGCTTCTCTGAAAAATGTTGAAATTGTACAAGAGGCTGCATCTACGAATATTCTCCTGGTCCACATTAATTGGCTCGGGGAGGCAGGGAACTCTGGAACAGTATCATCAGAAAGGTTGATGAGGACAGAAAGTTAGATGGTTCTCATTTAACACAGAAAAGTACATATTATAGACTGAGGGATGGTCAAGTCTAACTCTGCATTATTAATAAGCTGTCTTTATTCTAGCGCAGCTCACAGACATGCAGTGGTTATCATTAATTACCAAACTGCTTTTTGTGAGTAGACAGTCTGAACCAAGAGAGTGTACTTTTATCCTCATAGAAAAGTTCAGGATTTAATCTGATCACGCATAAACTGAGAATACATCAAGATATTGTGCTGGAAAAAATCACATTTTCCACTACAAATGTATTAATTATTAAGTAGTAACCCGTAAATCAGTTCGACCTAGTTGCATTAAACTATGCGAAGATTCACTGACACTATTTGTGTCATCAGATATATAAATAACTAAACATATGGTCCTCTTTTATAAATATCAGCTATTGTGAACTTTTACACCAGTGCCCAAAGGTGATTTTCACTCTTGTCTTTTAGTCATGAATGCCTGCAGAAACTCCTATATTTCACTATTTGCAAATAACTATATAATTTGTAGCACAGTTACTGCAAATAAAAACAGATTGTTTCCCTATATCAGTGACAGATGAAAGCTACTGAAGGATAAAAGTAATGGAGGAGATCAGCTCTCTAAGTTTTGAGCAAAGGATGCTGGCAGAGGTAAATAAAATGATGGGGAGGGAAAAAAAAAACATGGTCTTAGACATCTGTCGTGGCGGGGTACGCCGATGTGGTGAAGCAATGGACCCAAATGCAGACAGGGAAGGAGACGGAGCGGAGATTTGAAACAAAAGCGAGGCCTTTTATTAAAGCTGCTAGACATGAACAAAGGTAAAAACAAGAGCGACAACTAAACTGGAACCCATACTGGGAAAACTAAAAGACAACTGTGACCAAACATGAAAACTATGACAACTATGATGACAATGACTCGATGAGGTAATGCAGACATTCTGACAAGGACAAGCTGGAACACGCAGACTAAACACACAAGAGGTGATCAAGGGAAGTGGCCACACATGGGGAAACAGCTGACACGAATCATGATGACACCACAGGGGAAGTGTAAACTAAGCATATAGAACATGGAAACAAGACTTTCAAAATAAACAGGAAACATGACGGGACGCAAACACGACACGAGCTTGACCACAAGAAACACACGACCGACATGACACATGACTGGTTAACCACACGAACCAACAAGGGAGACTAAATCACAGGGGGTGATAACACAAAGGGATCTAATAAACAGAAGACTGAGCCTCTTAAGATTATAAGATAATTAGATTAACTTAACATAAACAATGAATAACAAAATACTAGGCCTCTCAAATCCTAACTAATAATCGTAACAACAAGAACTTAGCATATCATCATTACTAATATAGGAATACACAACACATAATGAATTCAAAATGCTGGGTGACAGACCAAGTCCCTGACAACATCTAAGGTCCACATATTCTTCATTTTTCAATATTTCCAGTTCATGAGGAAACTGGAAGAATTAAAAGCATATTTTTGCTGCACATACTTCAGTCATACATCAAGCCCCAGACCGTGTTAGGTTTTGGTCCAGACAGAAATATCTGTTACCATGACATTTTCTGCAGATTCAGTCCCCAGATAATGTATTATAACTTTAGTTAAACCCCGGCTTTCCTGTAAGATAGACTGTTGTCAAATTCATTGATATGATCCTCAAGAAGAATTCTAATAACTTCAGTGATCCCTTGGCTATCCTCGTGGCAGAAGCTTCCAGAAGCTATCACTACAAAAGAAATTTAACGTGCCTAGAAAGAGTCAAGGATTTCTTGCAAATATTACCATTTGTTAAGAAACAAAAGAAATGAGGAGACAAAAAACCCAGCACCACAAAACATATGCTTAATGACCAAAATTAACAACTCAAAACAGCCTGAGAAGAGTTGCAGGATTTAGTGTCCGTTCTAATCTAATCCAGGAGACAGGAAACACAAATGTAAGCTGCAATAAAGTTGGAGGAGAGAGAGACAAAAACAACTTCCTGCTCCTCATTTATAAGTTTACAGTTCAGCAGGCCAGATACACCTGTAGGAAGAGCGCAAAAATCACAAGTTACAGATAAACCAGTAACGGAAGGGAAGACTCAACACAGGTCAAGCAAACCAGCCTTAAAATATGCTAGTTTTAAACATGCTTAAACATGGTGAACAATAAACAGTTTAACTTGTTTACATTCTCATTTTGATAATATCAGCATGATGTAAGCGGATGTCATGTAAGAGAATACCGTGTATCTGCTAGTAGTGGCCTGTCTCTTATTGACGCCCGTTTCTAATAAACTCCAGGTTTGAGAACATGTCACAACAAATAGACGCCGGTCTCCTTTAAGTGTCGGTTATTTTGCCCTTTTGTCTCCACTGATAATTTTGTTAAATCCTGAAATGTTCATCCACTGTTATTGCCTACATTTTGTGGCTGTAAATACGGTACCATACCGTATTTTAATGCCAAATGAACTTCGTTTACCCATCACCATTCCGTCTAAGAAGGGAATAAGAGCCGGTCTCCAACAACCGCCGGTCTCTTTTAAACGCCGGGCTGTCTGACGAATTTTTTGAATAAACACCAGGGCTACTATTGGAAGATATGCGGTAATCTGGTACACGTACTGTTTACTCTTTTTTCAGATGATTTGAACATAAACTTCAGCAGAATCATTAATGATTCTAAGAAACAAGTAGTGATATTGTAGTTTTTGCTTTTTTACAAAGTATATTGTTTGTCAAGCAGCACATGGATCACAGTAATCGTTGTGCCGTTATGTGCCTTGAAAACGGTAAATATATATTCTAATTCTGAGTTTCAGTCATCCCTCTGCTAAATAGTAGGATTTAAATAACTTATCATTTGACATTATGATTGTGGAAATATTTGGCTGTCAGCAATCTTTAGCTGACTTTTAGGGATCGTCAGCTTGTTAACTTTCTCCTCTTGGCTAACCCAGCGTGTCCCTGCTGAGCAGGGATCAAACCCTGTCTGAGCTTCCTCTTCTGTCTTTGCTCTCTCCTTTTGTAGTTTCCCATCATCTAAGTAAACATCGAAAAGCTCTAAAGGTGTGGAATGTGCTTCTCGTCATTTATAAATATCCTTGACTGTCACATTGCTAGAGGCTACACTGTAAACTCAGAGAGAACTGCTAAGGGCTCTGGTGTTGATGTAAATTCATGACATCCTGAGTCATGTCAGTTAAGATGGTGTTATAAAGATGCACATCTGGCTGAGAAACTGAGGGGAAGTGTGAAGGGACAAAATGTAATCTGTTTATCAGTGAATAAGACATTCACAATGTCCTAATGTGGGGTTTCATGCTAATTTAAAGATACTAAAGCAGGTTATTTTGTATATATACAAATAACACAAAAATATGAATATATCAGTTCATCAGCTGGAACCTCAGCAACAGCCCAACTGCTAAAAATTCATTTTAAAGAATTTTTTAAAAATATATGGAATGAGCTGTAATCCTCCAGTGAGAATGCACAGTTTAGGATTTCAGAGGCTTTCTTGTCTGTCTCAGTGTCTTTCAGTGTCCATGGATACTTTGCCTTGCCACATGTTAATGTGACAGCTCGTAACTCAGTTCAATTGAACGTGTTATTGCTCAAGGAGAGCAAGTGTCAGTCATTTCCCTCTGCAGGCCAAACCACGAATAATTGTTATTTCAAGGAAAATAGGGGTCTTGAGTTGAAATGACAGCAGTTAAATAGGATTTTGTTTAAGGCAAAAGATTTCATGCATTTTTTACAGTGCTGCAGTACTGCATTGTACAGCATTAGATATGTTTTGATTTTATTATGTAGCTGACGACATGCATGGTGTCAAAATGAACCCCTACTGCAACACATCTGACTTAGTCAGTCTGCTGTTTTCAGCCAATTAAATTAGAGAAGTAGATGCTTGATTCTCAGGACACTGAATTGTTATTCACCTCTTTGCCTCACGTAGCTGAAGCTGGCCGCAGGTTTGCTGTAATCGCCTTGACTGCCCTTTGTTAACTCTTAATAGACTTTTGAGGTGGCAGGCTTCTGTTGCTGGTGATTAATGATCAGGTGTCATCACAGCTGTAATCGAAGTGAGTGATAGTTTAATAATAGAGCTGCCTCACCAGTGGAGACTGGATCTGTGCTGTCATATCAGGAAAAAGGAAGATGCCATTTTTAGGAAGTGCATTGTCACAGACATTATGAGAATCACGCAGCATAAGAACATTTTCTCTGCACAGTCTACCTGTGTAATACAAAGTGCTAATGGATTTAGACGGCATGGAGCAGGTCTGTGCGTCTGTGGTATTGGCTTTTCAGGACATTTCAGGACAAATGGTTTGTACAGTTCAAAGAAATCATGCACACAAAAACATCTGAAAACACTGGAATCAGTTTTCTATTATTTCCAATTGGACAACTCAAGTTTGAACTGATTAATTTATAATAGCAGCAGAGCATTGTTAGTTTGGTGTTCATGGTCTATAAACATGTTGCATATAAAACTGAAGAGAGATGAGTAGCCTACAGGTAGATGATGTGGTGGTGGAGGGGTTGTAAGAGGAAGACACTTGAACAGACTGCCAAACTGGATACTTGTATTCAATATATGACATAAGGAAAGTGAAGAATGTTAAAGTATGTATGGCACACAGCACATTGAGTTACTTATTTGAACTAGCTCAGATTTCACAATCTAAAAAGTGATTAAATGATGCACGTAAATTCAACATAAATAACGTGCTGTATCTTAAATCAAACAGTAATGTAAATGAAAACTCTGTTTAAAACATTGTATCCAAAGACATAAAAAAAAAATTACACCCATCCTTGTATAATAGGGTACTAAAACGGTACATAGTTCAGCCACTAATTGTAAAAGAGTTTACACTAACATTGGGTAAATGATTTGACTCAGTAATAAACAATTTCCCCCATGCATTACTGCCATACAAGTTTAAGTTCATTCTAGAAAATGCCTTGTTTTTGCTTTTACACTCAACTTTTTTGTTCATTGCTAAGGCGTATGACTATCATTACTCTGCATGCTGCTTATTCTGATAACACACAGGCAATGAGAGCCCAAGTGACTTTTTCTTATAATTTATTGGATAACTGTTTCATTGTTAAATTACTCCAGAGACTGGATAAACACGGCATGTAATGGATACTTTAGTTTGGGCGTCTCTGCGGTCAGTCTGTGAGCTTGCATATTGTTTAATGGGCAGGGTTCATTATTACTCCTTCTAATGGCAAACACTGGTTGTCCGATGGGAGGTAAAGACATTCACTAAATTTCTTTACCCCTGCAGAAACACTTCACATTGTGATTAATGGTTTCTAAGTTAAATCCCAAACAGATTTGCCAACTCATTAAACTGATTTATTAGTCATACTCTGTTGCAACACCTTGATTGATTAAAAGATATAGGAAGAATGGTGTGCAGAAAACACTGGTTAGTTCCTTAACTCTCACAGTCAGATGTGTTTTCTTGCTAAATGTAAAAAATAATGCTGAAAACAATAGTTGTTAATGGAATATAATAACGACCATTTTGATTAAATTAAAAAAAAGGAGAAAGAAATCCCACTGAAGTCATTGTTTTAATGGGTGCAGCTAAATAGTGAAGCAAAATATTCACGCTGCATAAGCTCAACTGTGATACAAAAATCATTAACGAGCAGCCATTAATAGCCCACAAACATGGCACATATCTCACATTAATTAATTAATAGAGCAAAACTACAAAGCACAGCAATGTAGCAAAGATCTCACATTGAGTCTTAGATTTTAAGGAGGCAGTGAGGGTAGCTATGAAGAAAAGTGGAAATGTGGTTGGTCCAGATGACATACATGTGGATATATGGTGATGTCTAGGGATGGGGTCTAGGGGAGGATACCTGAGAAATGGAGAAGAAGTGTACTGGTATAAATTTTCAAGACGACGGGTGATGTGCAGAGCTGTAGTAACTACAGAGGGATAAAGTTGATGAGCCATATAAAGCTATGAGAAAGAGTTGAGGCTAGGTTAAGAAGAGAAGCATCGTTTCTTTGGGGATCTAGAGAAAGCATAAGATAGGGTGATAAGTGAGGTACTGTGGTACTGTACGAGGAAGTCAAGAATGACAGAAGTATGTGATGTACTGTATGAGAATAGCCAGATGGTGGTGAAGTGTGTGGTAGAAGTGACAGATGGGTTCAAGGAGGAGGATGAGATTACATCAGGGATCAGCTCTGAGCCTTTTATTTAGAATCTTGATGAACAGGTCGACAGATGATGTCGGACAGAAGTTCTCAAACGATGATGTTCACAGATGATATTGTGACCTGTAGTGAGAATACAGAGATAACAGGTAGAAGAAAACCTGGGGAGGTGGAGGCATGCTCTGGAGAGAGGAGGAATGAAAGCCAATAGAAGCATGAAAGAATACACGTGTGAATGCGATACATGAGTGAGGCAGGGGTTACAGTGAATTTGCAATGAGTAGAGGCAGTGAAGGCAGATGAGTTTAAATACCTTGAGTGAACCATCCAAAGTAATGGACAGTGTGCAAAAGAGATGAAGAGGAGAATATAGGCAAGGAGGATTGGAAGACAAGTGTCACGGTGATTTGTTACAGAAGGATAGCAGCAAGAGTGAAGGGAAGGTTTACAAGTGATGTGTGGTTTGGAGATGGTGTCAGTGACAAAAAGACAAGAGGCTGGAGCTGGGAGAGTTGAAAATGCTAAGGTTTTCACTGAGAGTGACGAGATTGGAATACAAATGAGTTTCCGAGGGACAGCTTCGGTTGAGTATTTTGGAGACAGAGTTAGAGAGGCAAGGGTGAGATGGTTTTGAAATGTGCAGAGGAGGTAGTGGATATGTTGGGCAAAGATCTCCATATTCAGTGGGATCGAAAGGATTGAAAATGGAGCTGCCAGCCAGGAACAACAGTTTGATATGAGTTTTAAAGAAGAAAAAAAAATCTTTCGGGTCAACTCTAGAATACAGAATAGTTCAACCAAACTGAACCGGTTCAAAAGTAACTGTATTTTACTGAAACTACATCCAAGACAAAATCACAGCAATTTCCCAGGTTGTCATGTCCAACTGATTGTTGCAATTTTTGTGGCTGTAGTGCTCCTTCCACCCACTTCACATGGGTGTGTTTGTAGCCAGGAAAGCAGATTGGTTTTGTTAAGTACAATCCAAGTCAACTTCATTAGTAGAGCAATACGGACTGCGCCGGTACAGTACAACTGTTGCCATCTTAAATAAGTATGAGATAAACTAAAGAAACTTCTGCATTAGCTTCATTTTCCTGAATTTTTCATCCAGTATACTGTCTTCGGAATATATGAGAAATG
>VURO01001870.1:23258-40696 GCA_015108175.1 Pelvicachromis taeniatus
AATATATGAGAAATGTACAAGTTACACATGTACTTATATTTTCAATGAGAGAATGAACAGAGAACTTATGTTGAACTGACAATACACAGTAGTGGTTTTTTTTTAAGTCCAAGCCACAGTAAAATGACAGTAATCCATTCTGAGTTCATTGATTGTTCACAAGGAGATGATTCAAAGCTGACCTTTACTTCTACTTCTGATGGTCTGCATCCCTGATGAACCTGCATTGCTCTTTGGAAGTTTAAGTTGTTCAACAAAGCACATCTGGAGCAGATCAGTTCTTTCTTTGCAACAGTCTTTCTATGCTGGAAGTGATATAGCAATTTGCAGCTATACACTTTGTGGCTTATTAACAGTATAGCACACATGCACGGTCACACATAAAGGCTTGCTGCCTCATTAACAGTTTTAAATTAAATTCTGCTGAATTTTTATCAGCGCTATCTAACCATTTGTTAACCTAGGCTTTCTGCTTCAGGCTCTGTGCCACTCACATCAAAAGGGGTGTTTTTCTTTACATGACTCATACTCTACACACAATGATCTCTAGTGTCACCTGCTCCAATCAGAGACGTTATATGATGATGATAAAATGGAGACAAAAGCCAAATTAAATTTTACTAACTGAATACGTATTATTGGTGATAGTATTGGTGAAAGTATAAAACATACAACAGTGCAAAAAAGAAACAGGGCTTGGCAGAGGGAGGTACTAGGATGGAAGACTGAATGACTTAAAGCTTGACATAGCTTGTGTTCATTTTTTTCCTGGTTAAATAACTAGGGTATCCTAGTTTCAGTTTAAAACTACATGTGCCATGTTTTCATTCATTCTTTAATTTACAGCACGTTTAAAGTGAAATATAGATTCTTAACAGTGGGAATACATTTTTATTTTAAATATGCTAAACTGTACCATCGACATCCGGGATGAAGCCTACATGTAAAGTTATGGCAGCAAAAACTATGTGTCACATTATCAGTTGAATGTGTACATATTCAGCTAATGGTGCAGGAAATGTGTAAAAGTTTGTATACTTGATTCTAATCTTGTGATAAGTCTCTTTTGGCCTGATGAATTACAGCTGCTAGAACACAAAACACACCAGGAACACCTGTCCAGTCAATACAGTTCATTGTACTTTGATCTGTCAAAAAAAGTGAAGCCGTTTCCACGTCTTTATTATGCCATTGGACAAAGTCAGAGCTGAACACACTCAATTGCCTTTAATGTTTAAGAGTATCTAGTTTATAATTTCAGAGCTCTAATGTGCAGGGTTAACTTTAGAAAGAAACAGTTATCGTGTAATACAATGTTTTTGTTTGTTTGTTTTTCTTTCCTTTAAATTGCACTGTGTTTTGAAGCCCAAGATTAATGATTTCCTCCAACATTAATTTCCTGTCAACACTGTTGCGTTTTACCATTATATTTTATGTGTTCTCGAAAGAATTTTATCATTTTCTCATCATGTGATAATATCTCTGATTGGAGTAGGTGGCACTCATAGAGATCAGAGTCATATAGCATGTGGAACACCTGCTTTTCTGTGTGAGCGTGTTCAGAGCGTGAAACAGAAAACTCAGTTTAAGTGAGAAAGCTGATAACCACTGTTGTGATACCCATTATCACTCACTAGGATCTTGGGTTTTGTTAAAGCAGCTAACAGAATGAAATCATCTTTAATATATGCTCCTCAGGTGGCACACAGAAATAGCAACAGACATTGTGACAAACCCCGAGGAAAGGCAGGCCTATTTATACACAAGGGCAATCAGGGAAGTGGCAACAGCTGTGGCAAACTAAACACAGGTGTAGACAATCAAGACACTGATGCAGGAAAAAAAAACTACTAAGTAAAAGAATACTGAAGAAACTAAACACAAATAACAAAGTCCTTGTAACATTAACTGGGACTCAAAAACAACAAGAAATATTTGAATATAAATAGCATAATATAATATATTATTATATTATTATACAGTACTATAAAATAATATTATAATAATAATATTTTAAATTATAAACATTAATAGTGACCATATTTCTAAATACTCGATGAGAAATGGGACCAACAGGAAATCATAATTTTTATATTAATAATAAATTATGAATAATAATGAAACCAAATTGAAAACACAAAATACACAACTTAAAATATTGGGACAAAATCCAAATAGTGTACAAAAATTAAACTTCCAATTAAAGACTTCAGAGAGGTTATGTTTTTATTGTGTGCAGTAATTATTTGCTGTTAAGTTATGCTGTATTAATAGAAAGAAGTATGGAATAACCTAATTTCAAGATAACATAGTCATAAGGATGAGGGTAACAACATTTTTAATAGATATGTTAATAACAGTAACATAATAGGAATGAACTTTAACAACAATGCTGCATATTGCACAGTGCAGTGCTTACATATACTGCACCTCCTCCTACTGCAGTTGACCACAGACTGTTGCTGTTCTGGTGATGGGTGGCAAAATGAAAGGATAAGAATGGAAGAATCTTGCTTTTTATTTTCTGTCCTATATATATATGTGTGTGTGTGTGTGTGTGTGTGTGTGCGCGCGCGTGTGTATTTGCAAACAGATAATTCAAGCAAATGCTGTACCCGGGTTTAATAGGGATTCCTTGGTACTTCAAATAAAGATATTCATATTTGTGGGTTATTAATTTTGTAATGATATAGCAGCATCCAGAGGGAACTCAGCATGGAGTCCAGACCTCCTGCTTCCACATTGCCAACAGAGAAAATCATTGAGCAAACTAGCCAGCAAGCTTTTTCAGGTTCACTTTAATATTTAGACTAGCTTTCAGCATACTACCCTTCATTAATGAGAGCCAATGACTGTCGTGCTTTCTGCAGTTGACCCCAACAAAGCTGTAGATAAGAGATGCAGAAGGATGTTCATTTCTGTGATTTTTGTTTTTCCTTTTCTCATTAATATTCTACCACAGCACTTGTCTGTAATGTTTTTAAAAATGTTTTGTTACACTCATAGCGACATTGTAATTATTATGACAATGGTCAGAGTAGTTGTTTTAAGAAAAACTCCAGACGAACTCAATTCTAAATGTCACCACTTCTATCATTTAAGTCAGTGTTTTTAAAATGATTAGTGTGTTGGTGAGCTAGTTGGTAAGAAGTAAAAATGTATTACTGGGATATTAATACATTAAATCAGCAATTGGATTTAAATATTAATTTTTAAAAAAGGGCAATTACAGATTCAAATGCAGTGCTGAAGTATCCAGAACAAATTAGCTTTCATTCATGTTCTCCAGGAGCCAGCCTCATTTACTGTATTGAGCAGATCTTCCACCCATGACTTCATTTTCTTGGAGTGATTAAAATGTCAGAGCCAAGACTGTAATGCATCCTGACTTAAAGTTTGACCAAGAATTGTGAAGTAGATTGCAAATTACCCCCAAAGAATTTACTGCTTATTCTGAGTGAGAAGGTGGTAATCAATCAAGGCACTTCACTCAAATGTCAGTTAATCAAGGTGTGTGTGTCTGGGTTTTTGTGCATGTGTTTGTGTTCGCGGGTCCAAAAAGCAAAGTGTTCAAATGGGAGCGTATTTTAGTTCTAATCATTTTGCTTCAAACTTTCAGAAACAGTGACTGCCCCCTAAGGATGTCTAGGGGAATTAAAATCTATATATTTTGTAGTTACAAATAATGATTATCCAGAGAGTTTGTGAGCAGCTTTTGCGTACCTGAACCTGCTGCTGCAGAAACCCTCAGTTTTATCTTTTTACTTCAGATGCCGTCTGCAGTGCTGATAGTTACTTGGTATGGTGAGAGAAATAAAATCGCTGAAAAGCACAATTTGTGATGGTGGGTTCAGACACCTGCCTCAGGTATCACATATTCTCCTTCGGGCTTGATTCCTGCTATCTCAGTAACGAAGAGACACACAAATTAGGCTGCTACTACCACGTGTTTAAGTGAGCAAAGGTGTATGATTTATTAAAAATAATATTCAGCCTGTTTCAGTTCAAAATCAGAAATACCAGACCTAATTGTGTGATCCAACCAGACAAATAAACGGACATAAACCTTTGCTTCAAAATGCTAAATCAAAAAAATCGGAGAGACCACCCCTCCCAGTGTTTATGATTATCATCTCTCCAAATATCCCACTGATATAAAAATGTTCCCTTTTAATGGTTATGATTTTAATATAAAATGAGGACCATCATTGTTGGATTATTTGATTGTACTTTTTGCACCCTGGCTGAAGTTATAGCTAGTCGAACAATCTGCTGAAACATCAGGTAATTATTTAAAGAATCATAAAAAGAACATGAGAGTCAGAGGATGCAAAGCAGAAGATAAATGTAAACATTTTGTTTTGTCTTTCTAATCCTTTGTAAACAGATAACAAAGAAAAAACATAATTTGCTTCATAATTGGTATCAAATTGTGGTTCATTCAAGGACATCCCTCAGAAAACAATAATTAACTCATATAAGATTGATTTATTCATTGATGACAATTACTGTAAAAGTCTGCATAGCTTTACTAGGAATCACACTCACTGCTTGTGTAATACTTTCCACTCAGGCCTGAGAAAAGTTGGTGGAGATATCCTGTACAGGCAGGGAAATCAGCACCATTCAATTCTGAAAATAGATTTCTAGATGTTCCCTGAAGATTTTTTTTAAATGGCCTCATCTCATTTTCCTGGTTTTCAGCCCATAGAACATGTATACAAACCTGAGGTAGAAAGCATCCATGTCTGAGATTAACTAAGCCAGCCACACACCTCCCAGCACACGTTGATGGGATAAATGTATTTAATTATTACCACTCATCTAGATTTTATAAATCTTTCTGGACTAAATGGATTAAAATCTAAAATGAATAATGAACTCATAAACATTTATTCCTCATTTGAAAGTTTTCCAGTGATTGAATATGGGGAAAATGCATTCTGTTCCAGTGTATGTAACCTAAAGAAATCAGACATTGTTATTTTGTGTTTCCTGGTTATTATGTTCTAATTAGGGCTGGGCAAAACGATTATTTTCCAAATCGATGAATTTAGTGATTCATTTTTCGATGCATCGATTAAGCTAATGATATATGTTACGGCTAAGCAGCTTAAATTAGTTTTGCATTTACGGAGGTTGGGTGTTTATCTCCGTCTATGAGTGAGTGTATGTCTACGTGGGGGGTGTCTGGATGAATTAAAGGGTAAAAACCAGCGTTAGTAAAAAAGTTGAAAACTTACGGTTTTATGATCGGCCATTTCCACCTTACAAAGCCGGCAAACGACTGAATCACTTCCTTTTCGGTTAAAATATCCCCATACTGTTGAACTGCATGTTCGGGGGGCGTGGTTTAAGTCGACATGTCACCACTACTCGCTGCCGCCATGTGTTTTTTTGAAAGTGATGACGCAAATTTTTTACGTCAACGTAATCGATTGCGTCGACGCGTTGTCCCTGCCCTAGTTCTAATACTAGAAGGAAATTATCCGTTCTATTCTTTCATAATGTCGGATGTGATATCTGAAGAGTCTATTAAACCTACACTGATTACACTTACACCTTCCTGTCACCGTGAGTCAGACCGCCTTCAGATGTGTTTTAGATGCATTTGATTGCAAATGTATGCTGCATGCATTAGCACCTTTCAAATGTTAATAATTTTCAATGTTAATGGGATTTTACATGGGACTGACTGCAGTATTTTCTGTATGAACATGTTTAATTAAAAAGTCATATGCATTTTCAAGTAAAAACCTTTTATCTTAAACAAAAGACAAGAACAGGAGAAACAGGTCACAAATGAAAAATACCAGTAGACCATTTGGTTTAATCTGGTTGATGGATCGCTCCTATTAAAAACAAAAAGCATAGTGGTGTACTACAAAACAGGTTTAATGTAGTTGGGCGTTCTTGATAAAACCTCAAACTCCAGTTAGAGGTAATGACAATATAAAAGATGGTTATCATGTTTCTGTCTTTACCTGGTCTTCCTGCTTCATGTTTTGTGCATGTTCTCATAAAATTTGACATAAAATGTCACTATTTTGAGCACCACGAGAGGTTAAAGTGGGATCGAGAACATTGGAGAATCCTAAGATTGGGTGTAACATTGCACATATGAAAAAGAATGACTTATAAGACACATGATAATTTGTTTTGTGAGCTCCAGTAGATTTTTCTTTGTGTTCAGACTGTGATCAGCTGGCCTTTGCTGCTACTCCAGTACTCACTGCTCTTTAGGGATTTAGTCAACCAGTTCAACTAGAGCTATATGGCTGATTTCCAACCCCTAGACACTGTTAACTGTTAAAAATAGAATGGCATAAAGCATATAAGGTGAAAACAAGAGTTTGTATAATTCTAACAAGCTTAAGAGTCAATATTTGATCTGTCCAGTTTTATTCTTCAACACAGCCTGAGCTCTCTTAGGCGAGCTTGTCATTTTTTTATGTAGTCTCCAAGAATAGTTCTCCAGGCCAGTCAAAGCACTTTTTTATGTGTTGGCTGCCTTTTATTGTTCCATTGTGTGTATCCAGGTATGCTTTTATTCCTCTGACAATGGATTTGGCATCATTACCATGCTGAAAAATCAAGCAGATGACAATCAGACGATTTCCAGGAAGTATTGTATGGTGGATCAAAATCTGATGGGGTGTTTTTGTGGTTATAATTCTATCAATTTTGACAAAAGCCATGACACCACTGGATGAAATGCAGCCCCAAACCCTGACAGAGCCTCCAATGTTTTACACATGGCTGGAGACATGCACTGCTCTCATGACCTCCTCCATACATATTAGTGACAATGAGTCATATTAATCCACGCCTGTCTCTACAACATTTAGAGTATATTAGAGTTTTTTGTTTTTTTTCTGATAATTTTAAAACAGCAAGATTCTTAGACCACTGAGTTCTGACACCCTCCTGACTAATAAAAAAAATAGGGAAATATCATTAGTTTGTTACCAGATCAAAGTGAAATTAATGGTCCATCCATTCATCCATCCATCTTTTTCCGCTTATCCGGGGCCGGGTCGCGGGGGCAGCAGCCTAAGCAGCTACTAACCAGCCACTCCCCAGCCACCTCCTCCAGCTTATCCAGGGGAACACCAAGGCATTCCCAGGCCAGCCGAGAGATGTAATCTCTGCAGCGTGTCATGGGTCTGCCCCGGGGCCTCCTCCCAGTGGGACATGCCCGGAACACCTCGCCCGGGAGGCATCCTTGTCAGATGCCCACACCACCTCAATTGGCTCCTTTCGATGTGCCCCTCAGTTTTTCATTTCAGTTGTGCCTGGTTTGGCTTCAGAACACCAAGTTGGTGATGATGATGGCTTCACAACTGGGCGTTATTATCTACTGGGTTATGTCCCAGTAGCTTATAACACTTTCTTTCTTTCATTAACTTAAAAATAGAAATTTATTTGAGATTTTGGTTTTTTGTTTGTTTGTTTTGGATTGCGGGAGGAAGCCGGAGTACCCGGGTTGTTTTGTTTGTTCTTTTTTTTTATAACTGAGATGTCAATATGATGTCACTGTCTAGTCTTACGACTCACTGGGAATAAACAAGCTTAAAAGACAGGCTCACTACCAGTGTGAGTTAGAAATTCCTGCGAAATATCTTCTTAATTTGACGTCCTTATAGTTTTTATGAATGTCACTGTCCCAGCCTCTTCTCACTGTGCTGCAAAGGTGTTAACATGTTCTCTACAGAAAAGAGTTGTATATGCTTGCACATTAAACACCGTCTGCCCTTTCTCTGTTTCTGTTAACATTCAGATTTGTGTAATATTAAATTGCAGTTTTTAACCAGTGTATATTGAATTTATTTCTCAACTACACAATCTTTATCTCTGAGAGTGGTAAAAATGTAAGGAATTGACAATTCAGAAAACAAACACACTTGTTCAAGAAGACAACTGAAGATGCCTTTAGATTCTGCACCTCCTTTTTTATTTGTATTTATTTTTTCAGTGTGTAGCAAAGCTGTTTGCTTGAAAAGGTGCTGTTCTTATAAAAGATTAATAGTTCCCTGGTGGCCCCGAGGCACCTGAACCACAACTAAGGATTCATAAATAAAACTAAATGGATCAATAATTCCAAGACTGTAGAGGTAACCTATGGCTACCCCTACCTTGAAAGAAAATGCTTTCAGAAAGGTTAGGTTTTAATCGAAGCCTTCCTCCGGTAATAATAAAGAAAGTTTGATATTTATCATCAGAACTGTGTAGTAATGTATCTGATATCCAGAAACCAATTCACATGCTGAGAATGTAGCTATGTAACATGGTTTAAAGCGTTGTGCTGGATTTGCAGATCAAAAAAGTAATCTTTATTTGTGCCATGTCCAGAACCTAATTACTGAGGTTATATGGGACCTAAATGTGCCTAATTACTAGCCACAATACCATAGATAGTATTGTTTCCACAGCAGATACACATGATCCAGTCATGTGTATCAGTCATGTGTTCTAAGTACTCATGCAATTGAATGTTGAAGACTAGCAAACAGAAAGGCTTCAAGGCTCATCACAAAATTGTCTCTATATTTCTGACACACCAAAATCTGAAGTTAATGTCAGTAGTTTTCAAACAGCACTCACTACAAGTCATTTGTTTTAATTAGTGCTACACAATGGAGTCGGGGTTTGACACATTACAATCTCTAAACATTTTACTGATGTTTCAGCATTGTTTCAATGGGAACTTTATGTCAACCTTGACTTTAGATAAACTATGTGGATAAAAAACTCCAGGGCCAGAACCCCTAATTTTTGAATTCAGTGGTTTGTAGTCTTATTGCATCAAATGTACAAAAATCAAGCCAGTAACCATGCAGTCTGCCCTGTAGAAGATCCATTGTCCCTTGCAGGTGCTCTCTGCTCTCCAGGAGTTCACTCTGCAGGTTGGGGAGAGAAATAGGAAAGACGGAGAATGAACTTGACCTGGGAGTCTATTGTCTTATGTAGTCTGGGAGATGATTGGATGATGGGGTGGGGATAGCTTCTTCTGTGGTCAGGTCGGGTGGGCTGCCCCTGGTTCTGTGGGGCTTGGCGGCGCTGCTGCCGTGGGCCCCCTGGCCTCGGTGGGTTCCAGTGGGCGGGGCTGCCTACTGGGGTCAGTAGAAGGAAGGAAGCTAGGGGCTATTCCCTCCCCATCCCCAACTGCCTCCCTCTTCCTGCTCCACCACACCCATCCACACATGTAGGGCCTTGGGGTGCAGGTGTGTCTCCAGGGTGCAGGGGAGGCATCCTCCCCTCTGTCCCCTGCTGGCCACATGTGCCTCAGTTTTTTTTTTCTACAACCCAGACATCCACATTACTCAGACTCTCATAAGACATACATATAGGGCCTTAGGGGTGGGCACGCTATAAGGTGTCCAGAGGTCAGTCTGTATACTCAGCCTCACCTGTCAACCTCTCAATTTTAAATGCATGTAGACATTGAGGGTTCCTAGGGGGGTTGTTCTGACACCCGCTGCTCTCTGGTGGGTAGCACCATGCCCTCCTGCATTTTAAATGCACTTTAGAACAACACACAGCAACACTACATATGAGTGGGCGAAGGGAGGCATGAGGTCTTCACACACCCCTGCTCTCTGCCAGACGTTGGGGCAGGGGGGACTGGAGGTGGAGTTGGCCGTCCGGTTGGGGTCCGGGTTGCAAGGGCTTCCCGCCACTGCGGAGTCGGCTGGCCTGTTTCCACCTCAGGGAAGTGGGTATCATCTGGGTCTGGGTATAAGTTCCCCCTCAGGGGGCGAGGGTACCTGGACCTGGGATGTAGAGTATGTTTGGGGAGTGTAATTGTGTGTACAGTGTCAATTTATGTCTGTTTCCACATTGGGTGAATGTCGAGTATGTGCGGATGTGTACATCTCCTGCCAGTGGCTGTTGCCCTCGGACGTTGGTGCGTTGGTGGCTCTTGGTACCCGGGACTGGGTGCTCGTGTATGTGCCTGCTCACTCCCGGGAGCTGCTTGGCGGGGCCTGGCACCCGTGGCTTGGTCAGGTCCCTTCCGGGAGGCGGGGGCCCTTGTGCCTCTGGCCTCTGGGCCTGGGGTCTGGTCCACTCTGGTGTGGCTGGCTGCCGGCGGAGCCTGCAGGCACGTCACTGCGGCCCCCTCTGGCTTCTGCTCCGTGTCTGCTGGGTGAGCCCTCATCTGGGGCTCTCCTCGGCTCCTTCTGGGAGAGTGGCGCCTTGCCCCTAGGGTGGTCCTCCTAGGGCTCTCGCTCTCTGGGGACCTCTGGATGTCTGGGGTCTGGATCTCCTCCATGCCTGCTTCATGCCCTGGGGGACGGGGCTATGGCTCCTCACACACTCTGACAGATCGTTACACGGAGAAGCCTTTTGTATACAAGCGCGCTCATCCACACAGGTGCGCGCATACAGGTGTACACGCGGTTATTTAGAGATGCAAAACTACACCTTTCTTGGCTGCTGTCTGGGAGCACGTTGTGCACTGTCAGTTCTGCGTGCTACACAGTAACATTCAATACTTAGTATTTAATGTTAACCTAGACTATTGCTGTAGTCCCCATATTGCATTGTTCTGCAATGTTTCTGCTTGTTCTCTTTTTTGCTTGTTTCATTTGTTTTGTTTTTTGTTTCTTTTTGTCTCAACAGGTGATCGAGTGGATTTTTTTTTCTCTTATATGTCCTCTCTCGCTATCCCTTGTCCCCTCTGTTTTTCTCTCCCTACACACCTCCCTCCCTTTCTTTCTCTCTCTGTCTCCTTTTCGTTTCCCATAATCATGTCTGTCCCATGTACAATAACTGAAAATAAAGTAAATTAAGGCCAATCAAATTGATCAATACAGCAAAGCCACGATGGTCCATTTGGTAAAATAAATCTGTTGAGCATCTGTTTTGGCCTTCAGATAATAATTCTGATCGCTAATGAGCCAAAACGGGACAGGCAAAAAAAAAAACAATAGATCATTCTTAAGAGCTCACGGAATTTGAGCGTGGTACTAGAATAGGATGCCATCATTGTGATCAGTCAGTCAATGAAATTTTCTCCATCATAGCTGTTTCACAATTAGCTGTAAGTGGTGTTATTGCAAACTGGAAGTGTTTAGGAAGCACAGCCACAAAGTAAAAGACCACGTAAAGTTACATAGCAGTTGACTCCGTGACTGCAGAGTTTGAAACCGCCTCTTGCATTAAGATCTGCGCAAAAACTGCGTGCTGGGAACTTCAGAGCATGGGTTTCCATGGACGAGCAGCTCCTGGAGGTTTAGGGGACCCAGTACATCCACAGCATACACTATATCTGTGTGTATGTTGTTTTGAGATTTCATGTACACTACAGAGTCTAAGGAACTTGGAAAGAAAAGCTTCTGGACTTCTTTAAGTTTCTTGAAGATGTTTCACCTCTCATCCGAGAAGTTTCTTCAATTCTAAGAGCAATTGGTGGAGAGTCTCAGATTTTAAGCCCTATTCAGAGTGTCCCTAATAGGGTCATGGACCCCCTGTTGTTCCTCTGCCTAATCACAGCCAAGGTGTAAAACAGGTGTTGGTCACAATCAGCCAAGGTTTCAGGTGAACCCATTGTGAGACCTTGCCCCACCCTATCATGTGACTTACTGAGAACAAATGACCCAAGATGTGAGTGGGTGTTAAGGCGTCTGGGAAGGGATCTTAAAACTGGATTATAGATGGCAGACAGTTGGTATCGTAAGCCAACCCCTCGGTTCAAAAAGGGTCGTTCACAGTGGACATAGATTTCTTTTTTATTTGGGACTCTACACCAATTGCTCTTAGAACTGAAGAAGCTTCTCAGATGAGAGGTGAAAAGTCTTCAATACACCTAAAGAAGTCCAGACACTTTTCTTTCAAAGCTCCTTAGACTACGATGACCTGAATGACTGAGACCCTTCACAGACATGTACAGTACAGACATTTATCAGAATGTAGGGTGTATAATAATTTGCCACAAAAGCATTTTGAGACCTGTGTATGTTTTCAGGTACTCTGTAATAATAAACATAAAAGGCTATTTTAAAAGAACTGTCTCGGATCAATTTGGTGAGTTATTTTGCCAAAGCTACAGCAGTCACTTGAATATGTAGAGCAAAGAGAGAACTATAGAGAAGTATGGATGATCTCTGAATTGTGAACAGGGGATCCATTGTCTCAACAGCCAACACCAGATGGTTATTAATCAACTTTTATTGAACCAAAGTGCCAAAGCAGAATGACATATTACACTGCGAAGGGAAACTCTTGTGACAAATAGGACGAATAAAATCATTTGCCTGTGGTTTGCAACGCCATTATCTTGGCAGCATGATGATGATAATTATGATGCATGTTTTGGTTGTACAAGCTGTCCTGTCAGTATCGAATGTCTAACAAATACATCCACACCGTGTTTTTTTTGGTGTTTGTTTTAACAATGCAGTACAAAAGACAGACAACTTTCTTTGTTAGCGCTTCAATTTTTTGTATTTTTCTCTTGCTATTACACAAAAGTCAGACAGATTTGACATTTAATGAATGTTTTTTCTTGGTTTCTTGTTTTCTTATATTATTGATTAATATTTTCAATGCAAGACCAAAAAAGACATATTTGTCAATTGTGAGTAATAATTTTATTACTATAATCAAACAATTACAGACACACTATTATTGAAGTATACATTTTAATATGCCACTATACATAATGTGTGCTTTTTGTTTTGTCTGTTATTAACGGTAATATGCTTAACTAAAGCTTTTGGATTTTTTAAATGTTCTAGCTTGTGGTTTGGCTGCTTGCACAAAAATATTTGAGCAGCCACTTTTTTTTTTTTTTAGCTCTGTGATCCAACTGACAGACAGTAAACTTCCACCGAAGATAGATGTGTTTTTTTTGTTTTTTTTCCAGTCATAAAACATAAAAGCATGTGGAAATATTCCTGGACATAAAAATAACAACTCCTGGTGACTCATTCATGTGTATTTTATTTTTTGTCTTTCCTCCCCAGGGGACTAATGCCACGTACACTAGACAGTCAGATCACATTAGAGAAGACTCCTAGCTACTTTGTTACCAGAGAGGCTCCCAGACGCATTTCCAGCATGTCCCATGAGACCAAGTTGATCGTTGTGGTGCGTAACCCAGTCACAAGAGCCATTTCCGACTACACACAAACGCTTTCCAAAAAGCCTGACATTCCCACGTTTGAAGAGCTGGCCTTTAAGAACAGAAGCTTAGGTCTTGTTGATACTTCCTGGAATGCCATTCGGATTGGGATGTATATTGTGCACCTGGAGAACTGGCTGCAATACTTTCGCTTGTCGCAAATGCACTTTGTGAGCGGTGAGCGACTGATAACAGATCCAGCTGGGGAAATGGGACGTGTTCAGGACTTTTTGGGACTGAAAAGAATTATTACAGACAAGCACTTCTACTTTAATCGAACCAAAGGTTTCCCCTGCCTGAAGAAACCAGAGAGCAGCAGCCAGCCACGATGCCTCGGTAAATCCAAGGGCAGGACTCATGTACAGATTGACGAGGAGGTCATAGAACAGCTGCAGGAGTTTTATAGACCATTTAACATCAAATTCTATGAAACTGTAGGACAAGACTTCAAGTGGGACTGAATGTACCTTATTGAGAGAGTGTTGTTTATTTAAAATGTCTATACCACTGGAGAAATGTATCTTTAACAAAATGTCTAAAAGACAAGTTTATTGAGATATGTAAATTAAAGAAAAGATCTATCTAAGAAATAATATAGAACTCTGACTTTAAAGCATAAATATATAAATGATTTGACATCATTCCCGATCATTCTGGGGACAAAAGTTTCTTCAAGAAAAGATTTAATATATACAAACACACAGTTTTCTTATCATACATGGCATTAGGAATTCATTAACACGCAACTAGGTCTCCAATAACTAATTCATTAAGAAGTAGCCAAAACCTTCTTAATGAATTAAAAGGTTTGGTCATCTAGTCACACCAGTCATAAAAAGATTACATTGCTTTAATATTCATTAACAAGACTGCTTATTTATTCAGTATTTCTGCTGGAAATGAACCACTGTCTTTACTGTCAAAAAGCACTCAACATGATGTCGCAGCAAACCCTCAAATTGATAATAAAACCAGCCTGTCAGTTATTCTGCAATGTATTTTATTGCCTTATTGTTGACAAAAGAAAATTGGAAAATTAAGAAACTGTGTGAATAAAATAAATAAAATGTGAATAAAAAATATCATCTTTATTAGAATGGATTCTGTAATACTGATGAAGGTTATAATTTGCTGAACTCAATCAGCTCTTGCTGTGTTTAAATTTTTTGTTGTGATCATCAAAATAAAAGGCTACATTCAAGGTTTTATATTTTTTAAATTCTTGGTGCGAATAATCTTATTTATGATTGAGTCATAATAAAGACAAATAAAGATTTGCTGTTTGTCCCAGTTGGAAAGCACTAATCATACAAGATCACTTATACACAACCATCTTATCTATCAAGATAAAAAAATAAAAAAATTCCCCTCTCGCCCCTGTGGGCGGTCGATCCTTCAGGTTCGGGTTCTCTACCAGAGGCCTGGGAGCTTGAGGGTCCTGCACAGTATCTTAGCTGTTCCTAGGACTGCGCTCTTCTAGACGGAGATCCCAGATGTTCCTGCGATCTACTGGAACCACTTGCCTAGCTTGGGAGTCACCGCACCGAGCACTCTGATTAACACTGGGACCACTGTTACCTTTACCCTCCACAGCACGCGGTGGTTGTCATTAATGATTTCCACTGATGACTCCAAAATTCTCAGAAAAAAAGAGGAGAAAATGAATAAAAACAAAAAGTCAATCTTCAAAAGTACTGATTAGCTTAGAGTCTGACTGTAGAGTCAAAGATAGCTCTTGGTTTTTTTGCAATTTCTCTAAGCACTGCTCACTCTGATCATGGGCTGAGTTCGGTGGGATGTCCACCAATGCTTGGGGCATTGTGTTATCACACACCATAATGTATTCAGAAAGTATTTGAATCTAAAACTTTGCAAATAAAAATAACACACACTTTCCATGTCCATTATATGTCCAAGGGAAACATAGGGAAACATCCTGGCTGAAGCAAATTGCTGTGCTAATTTTAAAACTGTTTCTTGCATATTTAGCGTATGAAAAGCAGAAAATTCTTCTATAGGTGTTTTACTTTCATTGTTTAATCTCCTGCTAGAGGGCTTTAAATTCAGGAGTTCTATCTAGTCACACTTGGACTAATGTGCAAATGTGACAATGTGACCTTCCATATTAAGGAAATTAGATATTCACTTGCATTCCGACTGTGCTCCACCAGCACATGTCCGTCGGCCAACAGCAGTATTTAAACTGTCATTTGTGATATTCCCCATTAATTTTTGATTAACCTGCCAATGCTGTCTTCAGCTGCCTGCTACTTAGTGAGCCATCAGCAGACACACCAGTTTAGCAACAAGCTCAACTTTATCTCTGCTCAGTTAATTATAACTTTTCCCCAAGAATGCTTAGAGCTTGATGACATGGCGCTCAGGAAAAACTCCCACATCATTGTCACCATGTGATACCCAGTGAATACTCTCATGTCTTATCAGTCCTACATATAACTTTTTTTTTTCCCCGTGTGACTTCTATTAAAAGATAATAAACTTTTTTGGAACTATTTATGCTTCCTTAACCAAATGCAACATAATGCACTGGGCCAAATAGCTTTTCCACATTTACATTTTTGTTGTTGTTGCTTGTTGTTTTTTTTGACAACCTACACCTGCAATGTCACAGATGCAGCTGCGGTGATCAAAGCATGCAGTTCATTGATGTATATATTATATTAACTCCTCATTATGAAGAAACAAAGGTTCACAAGCTGTCTGACTAACCTTTCTAACCTTCAAAGTAAATACCAAAGAAGCTCTTGTAAATGTCATGAACTTTGAAAGACTCCCAGGTAAAATACACCTCTGCTACTCATCAGAAATGTCTGGCAGTACACGCCGAAATCCATTACCATGGAGTCCATTTATTTTCCTTTTTATTAAATAAAAATAAATAACGAAGCAGAATTCAAATATGTCTTTTACAGTCACCTCTTGTGGACTCTAAAGCTGCATAGTGGTTTGGAAACTACCGTTATAAAAGCCTATTGAGCTTGTATTTCAACCTTGAAACTTCTCACACCCTTCACAGTCTTCTGTGCGTGCGTGCCACTGTATTTTAGGGAAGACATCTAAAGAAAAACAGCTATTTATAGTATTTATTTTTGCTAGCTCATATACCCTGTCTAACAATAAATAAATAAATAAAAAACAATAAAAAGATTTCTTAAATGTTTGAATATTTGTAGCCTTGTCCGCGCTGGTGTGGCTTGTCTTATATTCAATTTCTTGACATTTCCACATGCAATGCAAACTGATCTCCACGTTATTTCTTGGTGGAATGTATAATTTCTCCAAAAACGACTTTTTCATTTGGGGTATAGTGTGACGGTATTTATATGGATACATCTCCTTGTCCCCTTTAATGAGCCAAAGCCATGGAGGATAATGAGGATGTCCCTTTTCTCGATGGACAATGAGAAGAGCAGACTTTCTTTTAGATGATTTGAAACTTGGCAGCCAGAAACCCCTCTAGATGAAATCTCATTAAATACTAAAATGGCATACGCGATAACCTCTACCTGCATCGATGCGTCGTTTGAATATGTCATCATTCCCCAAGGTATTTCCTAGAATATGTTCTATCACTGTGCATCTTCGAGTACTTCAAGCTTTTCCTCTAAATTAAAGGATGTACAAAACTGATTTATTTCCGCTCCGGATGCATGTTAGGATTTTCTGAGGACATTTCAAATGTCTCTGCAATTTCTCCATGGTTGATGCGACTGACAAATTTTTGTGCCGCACTAATGAAATTCTTCCTATTAAGAACACTACACATTCTTGGGGGAAAGAGGAGTAACATAGCCACACACGCACAACTGCTGTATGTACATGCACACACCGCTAACCAATGTAAAAACCTTTCCCCTCACCTCATTTCCTCTGGTCTGTTGAACATGTGCTGCTTGCCTTACCTTCAGAAAGGTCAAGTGCAGAACTGGTCTCCAGGCACACACTCAACTAATTAAGCAGTAGTGGTGGAAGATGCGTACCGGCTCCTAGGAGACCGCTGCAGTCGGTAGCCAGCCTCAGGGGTACCGAATATATTGTTTCAAATGCAAGCAAGGTAGGGATTTGCATTACACTGCTCTTGTGAAATATGAAAGAACACTACTACTATATCAGGACAGAAATCAGCATTATGGTAATATTGGGAAAAAAAACAATCACCAATGTCTGAGTCGTTCAACTCAACTATATATATATATATATATATATATATATATATATATATATATATATATATATATATATATAAAAAAAAAAAAAAATACATAAAAAATAAATAAATAACAAAAAAATA
>VURO01001870.1:49204-70348 GCA_015108175.1 Pelvicachromis taeniatus
TGATTTTTTTTTTTTTTTTTTTTCTTGTTAGTGGGACATTTTGCTGTATAATTCTGGCAGAATGATAAACACAAAAAAAACTGAATAAAAAAAACACACAATAAGGAAATTATATAACACTTAGTGAGGCGTGTATTGCTATTTGATAATTTTTAAATTACATTTAAATTAATTTGTTTTTTCTTATCATTTTTATGTCAACATGACCATCAAAAAAGTACTTCAATATATTATGCACACCATGTTTGCAATGATACTTTCCCACTAACCTAACAGAACAATGTGCATGTATCGTGCATGTAGAGGGTACTGTTTCATTTTCGTAGTTCACAGTTGAAGCTCACAGTGGACTTGGGGGAAAAAGGACTTAGGTGAAAGAAGTAGAACTGGCAAGCATAGACTCAACTCTGTTTTATCACTAAGACAACTCAATGTTTTCTCCTCAAGCTAAAAACACATTAGAGCAAATAAAGGGGTATGATGTGGTTGAGGAGATATGATTCATGGGGCCAAGCAACAGCAGTGTGTCCTAATTGCTTGTTAAATGTTCTGAAAATGGATAGTGGCCTTTCAAAAACTCCAGAACTCTGTCATGCTTTCTTGCACTGAGGAGAGTTGAGCCTCTTTGCCAAAGACTCCCAAGACAAAACGATATGTCAGAACTGTGGCCCCACATGGTCCATCATGTAAAGGTCACACATATTGCTGCACAGAGAGTCTGATGAGCATCCAAAGAGAGAGACCATGTTAAGTCGACAGGAGATGCATTTCAACACAGAGCTGCAGTTTGGTACCGATTATCACAAAATACTATGAATATTTCACGCTGTAATGTGCTGTCCCATCCAGCTTTTAAAGTGACTGCCACTGCATTTTCCCCCATTTAGTGACCGTGAGCTGGCTTGTCATTTTTCAAAACATCAAGTTTGATTTCAGTATAATGAGGTGCTATGAACTGAAATGTTGACATTGCATTGTTGACACATAATATGAAAAAGGAGCACCAGAGAAATCTTATGAAGCCTAGAAGGCCCTATTTGAGAAACAAACAAGAAAGCCTTTTTTTTTGCACTTTTTTTTAAATCTTTGTTTTTCTTTCTTTTCTTTTTTTTTACTAATTGTGAAAAACTATAGTCAGCTCCCAGTTTGGATTCATGAGACAGATGCTTTCTACAGTTTAAGACGAGGCTTAGAGCTTTTCTTTTTGATGAAGCTTACAGTTAAAACTGGATCTGGTGACCCTGAACCATCCCTCGGTTATACTGCAGTAGGCTTAGGCTGCTGAGGGACTTCCCATGATTCACTCATCTCTTTTCACTCTGTCCATTCATACATTTTTCTTTTGTTTGTTTCCTTGTTTAAAATAAAGCTGCATATTACAATACATTACATTACAGATATCACCACTATATTTAAGCAGTAATTGTTCAACTTTGGGTGTAGCTCCCATAGTTCTCTGTCTGCTCTCTTTTCTTTCACATCACCCCCAACCCGTCACAGCAGATGGTTACCCCTCCCTGAGCCTGGTTCTGCCGGAGGTTTCTTGCTGTTCAAAGGGAGTTTTTTCTCTCCCAGTTGCTTGCTGACTGGCAGTCATCTGATTGTTGGGGTTTCTTTCCAATGTTGTAGGGCATTTACCTGACAGTGTAAAGCACCCTCAACTCTGACTGGCTGAGGCATGGACTCAAGGTGTCGCGGGATATCTGGCACCAAGATGGTAGCAATAGATCCTTTAAGTCCTGTGAGATGCAAGGTGGAGCCTCCATGTATTGGACCCGTTTGTGCAGTAATAAATAACGACCTAAAGCATGCTGTAAAAGCAACCCAAATAGTTTAAAATAGTTTAAAATCCAATATCATTGTGTGCAGCAAAAAATGTGATATGTGTGCAAAGACATATGCACCTAACTGTATATATTATATGCTGCATAGCGTACTGCATTAGACTGATCAAGATAGTGCTTCTACTATGACATCCTTGTATTATTCAGAATAGATAACAGTGTGATAATGTGCTGCAGAGGTTACGAAATGCCACTGAATCAGCAATGTTTGAAATCAGGAGCCTTCAGCCGCGCTGCCTTAAACTTCAAAGGGAATCAGTTCAGCACTGTAGTTTTTGATCATTGGAGACAATTGATCTTTAGTGTTCAAAGAATATTTATGCTTCAGGCTTCCCTTAGAAATTTTTCAGACAACCTGCCATGAAGCGTGTGATTGTAATATCAATGTCAAGAAAAATTCAAATCACTTCCTGATAGTACAGTAGCGTATATGTTCTGGGATTTTTCTGTTTTCCTGCAATTACTTACAAATTTCTTGTTCAGCAGCAGTCAGTCCCAGACAGTCTGAGGATTAAATCAGTTGGATGGATGCTTAGAGGCCCTCGTAGACACAATTAGTGCTAAAAAAGCAGTAAAGGTGACTTTTTTTTTCAGTAAGTGTTGGTTTGTATCTGTGACAATAGCACTCACGCACTTAAGATACTTGCTTTTCTTGTGTTTAATATCTTTTTAATCCATCTTTTGATCCATCCACCCATTTTCTTCTGCTTATCCAATACAGGGTTGCGGTCGTGCCGGAGCCTATCCCAGTGGTCACAAGCAGGTCACAAGGCTAACATAGAGAGACAGACAATCATGCACACTCACCTGTGGCCAATTTAGAATCACTAGTTAACCTAACATGCATGTCATGTCTATTCTCTTGTCACTTGATCTAATATGTGCTCTGAATGCTCAAGTAAAGTAGAACACTGCTATGTAAGAACTGATCTATTAACTATTTTCCCATCTACTGCAAACAAGAAGGGGCTCAGAACTGATCCCTGATGAAATCACACCGCCACTTTAGTCCTACTGCACATCCCACCACTGTCCACAGATCGTGCACCAGTCTTACATACTTGTCTACCACCTCTGAGTTCTTCATGCAGTACCACAGTCAGTACCCTGCCATATGCTTTCTCTAGATGCACAAAAACACTGTGCAACTCCTTCTGACCTGCTCTGTACCTCTCTGTGAACACACACAAAGCAAATATCACATCTCTAGCGATCTTTCTCAGCATGTAGCCATCCTGCAGCTCACTGATTTTCATCCCTTTTTTCAGCCTACCTTCAACATCTGTTCCTGTTCCCACAGCTTCATGGTATGGCTCATCAACCTTATCCCTCTGTAGTTACTACAACTGTGCACATCACCTTTGTTCCTGGAAATCAGTACCCGTACATCTATTCATTCCTCAGACATCCTCTCTCTACAAGACTGTGTTGAGCAATCTGGTTAAAACATCAACTGCCCTTTCCTTAGACATCTCCATCCCTCCACGTTTGTCACGTGGACAAACTGCCTGTCCACTCATCCTCTTCATAGTTGCGTTTACTTCCTCCTTACTAATATATTAAGAATCGTGCTGTCAATGTTAACACGTTAATACGGTGTTAACATGGCTATACGCATTAACGCGGACATCGCAATTAATGGTATTAAAATTTTTAACGCATTCAACCAGTCTGGGGCGCAGAATGGACCAACTCTGGACAAACTCTGGACAAACTGCCTGAAATGTGTTGACAGAGGTATTTCAGGGATTTTGAGTCAGTCTGCGCTCCAGATAGGTTAATTGTTAATTGCGTTAGTCGGGATGCCTTTAAGCTGCATTAACAGGTTAACACCAGTAACCCCTGTGCGTTAATGGGGATTTTCCCATTTTGACTGCTGACAGTACTAGTTAAGAACAAAAAGATGCCACATTGTTCGCTGGAAATGAAAATGATCAACCTACAGAAGGATAAATAAAAAATAAAAAATAAAAAAAAAACACCCTGAAAATCAAAGTGGAAAAAATGATGCAGCAGGCTAGTACAGTCATTTTTGCCCAAAATTACATTTTTTCATTTTGCCATTCACCAACTCAGAATGGCAGTCAGTAGTTTGTACAGTCTTTTTTGGATTTAGGTCAGGTGAGCGTCTGTGCCAGTCAATGCTTCAATTCCTTCATCCTCCATGAACTGCCCCATACTCTCACCTCATGAGGCCGAGCAGGACCCACTGGACCAGCGCAGGGCTTGACAATGGGTCTAAGGATTTCATCCCAAAATGTAATGGGAGTCAGGGTGCCATTGCCTAGCCTGTAGAGGTCTGTGTGTCCCTCCATGGATATGCCTCTGTGACCAAGTGGTCAAAACAGGTTATATAAAAATAATAAAATGACAATGCCACCGAGAGGAATTTCACCCCCAGGAAATATAAAATCTTCTTAAAACACAGGAAAGGTCACACACGTTCAAGGATGTACCACTGAGGCAGATTGGCTCCAATATTAATGTCTTTAATTTGTGTTTATAAAAATAAAAACAAAGAATAAAATAAAAGCTCACTGTGGCACAGCCTATCCTATAAGTAACAGTGTCCTAGATTAAATAAAAACATACATTGAACTGGACTTACCAGTAGCTCAGGACCAAAAGAAAACCACACAAAAAGTCTACAGTCTATACACCAGGTGCTGTACAACAAAGGAAGTGTTTCAAAATGACCCACCACCGAAAGCCCCACGGCTACTGGTGCGTCCTCAGTTCACCAAAAAACTCTAAAAGGATACCAAACACTAAGCTCACTGCACACATTTAATAAAATATAACCACACACACACACACACACTTTTAAAACAAAATAGACTGAGGAGCTTGCACCACGCAAGTGAAGGGTGGCCTGTACTGGTTACAGTGGTTAAAATATTGCTGGTGGCCACTCACAAAAAGAGGAATTCTGTACAACTCCCGTTGGAAACGGAGCAAGTCAGCTGGGTCGGTACAGAGGTCACAATTAACCAGCACAACACATGGGCAGGGGATCACTCACGCCCGGCCACATGGGCACAAGTATAAACAACAGTCCACAGTGAAACTAAATGAAACAAGGCAAGCTAAAAGAAAATAAAACCAATAAAAAATCAAATCAAGTGGGACAAGACAACAGCTCTGTCAAGGATGAGCCCAAATCAGTGGCTGCTACAGGTTTCTTCACCTTGCTTGGGCCGAAACACAGACAAAGTCAACCTAACTTAGCTAGCCATGTGACCAACAGAGAGCGAGGGCAATAGAGCAAGCGAGAGAGAAAGGGCAGTGGCGAGCGAGTAGCCCATCCGGCTACACCTCCACTGATGATCCCTGACCCAACGCCATACCAGTCATGTGGAATAATGTTAAAATGCTTCTCTAGACCCTTTCACATCTGTCACATGTGCTCAGGGTGAACCTGTGAAAAACAACGAGTGTTAGTAGTGAACCTGCCATTTCTGGTGTTCTATGGCAAATGTCAATCAGGCTCCATGTTGCCAGGCAGTGCATACAGGACCCACTATAGCAAATGTCGTACCTTCAGGCCACCCTTATGAAATTTGTTTCTAATTGTTTCGTCAGAGACATTCACACCAATGGCATGCTGGGATTATTTTGAAACGCCTCTGGCAGTGCTCATCCTGTTCCTTCATGGAAAAGGGAACAGTTACCGGTCCTGCTGATGGGTTAAAGACCTTTTACAGCCCTGTTTAGCCCTAGAGTAGCTGCCTGTCTCTTGGAATTTTCTCTGTGCTCTTGAGACTGTGTTGGGAGATGCCGCAAATTTTCTGGCAATGGTGCATATTGATGCCATCCTTGAAGAGTTTAAGATGCTGCTGTAAAACAATGACAAAAAGTAAATCATGGCTGTAGTGATAAAAACTGTATCTATAGGAGATATGGTGATAAAAGCCTAGCGTTTAATAACCAATAGATTAGTACAGCTACATTGTATTGTATTAAATATGCTCATTTGTATATTCATCTAAATGTAAGAGCACCAGTTTACTGATATAGTATAAATCTCATGCACAGTGTCTCAGACTGGGATGACCACAAACCGTTAAAGTCACACATGTCCAGCTTGGCAGTGAGATGGATTTTCTCTGGAGCCTTTGGAAACCTGGCTGTTGTGCAAGAGCCTTGAGTCCAGAAACAGATCCAAAAAACAAAGAGGCACTGGCATACTCCCTGGCAGTTTTATCATCAGTATTTAGCATGTTCAGAAAATGGGACAGCCTGGAGTAGCTGTACATGTACTCCAAAGTCTTTACACCAAACCAACACTCCATTTGGTGTGAATGAAAAAGTCTCAAGTTGAATGAGAGTTTGAGCCAAACACTCTGGGTCCAAAGACACTGCCTTATAATTTAGCTGAATGACTAAACTACAGTTTAAAAAAGAAAGAAGAAGAACGAAAAACGTCTAAAACGCATAACTATGAGTTACTAGGATTTTGGTCAAATAAGCCTTCTTAATGCACAAGTAGATAAATAAAGAGTCTGGTCTTGGTTAAACAAATATCTGGTAGATGCAGATACACTGAAAGTGATCCTGAATATTTATGACACACAAACTGGCCTAAAGGAACAATCACAAGGCTCTGCTGTAAGAATCAGATTGCAGCTCTGTGACTGCACACCAGCCACACACAAGCTGCTCATTTGCACTGGCTTCACACTTCTGATTGCACAAGTGGTGCGACTTGCAGCGCGCATGATGAATTTATCTGTTTTTTTGTTTTTTTTCCTTTTTTTCAAACTGTATATCTTCACCTAAATCAGATGTTGAGAGCACAGAGAGTGCTGCAAGGGCGTGAATGAAGTACAGGGATCACTTTGTTATGCACTGAGTGCCCCACTGGGGTCAGGGATCAAGAAAGAGGCCTTGATACTGACAATTCCTCATGCTTAGCTTCTTGGCCCTGCGCTAATTTACATACCAGGAATGGTTGGCTGACATTCTAACAAGTTTCTAAGCTCTGTGTCAATCTGGAAAGATTTGTTTGTTCTCTGATTGAACACGAACGTGTATGTCATCGAATGGAAATCTATAAAACATATGTTGTTTATACTCTAGTGTATGTATTAGAAAGACATTGTCATGGATAGAAATTCAGCATAAGAGGTCAGTTTCAGTGCAAAGAGATTAATATAGGCTCGTTTTAGCCAATGAAGAAGAAATCTGCTGATGCTAGTTATAATAAATATTTCTTCTGTGTAACTATAATCCCTATTTTCAAACTACATTAATCCTTATTTGAATTTCCAATTTCTGGAGGCTAATGGTAATGATTGAGTTTAATTGACCAGCAAAATTAGCAATAGCGAAGCATCTCTGCTTTAATCATTGCTTTTTATTCAAGTGATATTTTAAACTACTCAGTTAACCTCCCACTCATTCAGTATTTTTTCCAAATTGGTACCTAGTAAATGGGCCATAAAAACCCTTTATGTTCATTAGTGGAGATATTTTTCACCTTACACATATAAGCTGGAGTGAAATGCTAAAGAAGCAACTTTTTTGAATAACAACTCAATGTGATATTTTGTTTTTATTTACACTTCAACAACTCTAAAGTACAAACTCCACACAGAAAGGCCCCAGCCAGGTGGTGAAGTCAAACTCAGGACCTTCTTGCTGTGAAGCAAGAGTGCTAACCACCACCACGCCACTGTGCTGCCCTCTCTACAGTCATGTTAAAGAGAAAGTTTTTCAGGGTCTATGCAGTCCTGTGAAAAACTACATCCTTACTGTTTACATAGAAATTAAGATGCTCAGTAACAGCCAAGTGCTGCCAATCAAATGGATTTGATCAACTGATCATCAGCATGTGTGACCACCTCTCATAAAGCACAAGTTTTTGGCAGTTTGCAGGTCTGAAGCCTTCAGGTGTGTAATAACACAATATTAAAACCTTCCAAGGAGTAGACATTCTGAGAAAATTCACCCCAAGATCAGAAAAGAGAATTTGCAGGGAATTTTCAAAACCCTAAGAACGATATCTCAGAATTTATAGGCCTCAGTCACGTTACCTGTTTAAGTTCATGGTAGTACAATTAGAAAAACACTGAATAAATATGACTTGTTTGGAAACGTTTTCAAGAGAAAGCGTCATCTCTCTAAAATTAAATTCAATACACAGCGACAAATCACAACAACAATCACCGCAACGTGCTTTACATTGTAAGGCAGACCCTACAATAATACATAGAGAGAAAACCCAACAATCACATGATCCCCCAAAAGCAAGCACTTTGGCGACAGTGGGAAGGAAAAACTCCCTTTTAACAAGAAACTTCTAGCAGAACCAGGCTCAGGGAGGGGCAAACATCTGAAGCAACCAGCTGAGGTGAGAGGAGGAAGACAGGACAGAAGACATGCTGTGGAAGAGAGCTAGATATTGATATATATATAACAAGTAATAATTCAATGCAGAGAGATCTATTAAGTGAGAAAGGTGCCTGAAGAAGAAACACTTCTGCATCATGGGAATCCCCGAGCAGCCTACACCTATTGCAGCATAAATAAGGGAGGATTCAGGGTCTTCTGGTCCAGCCCTAACTATATGCTTTAGCAAAAAGAAGTTTTAAGCCTAATCTTAAAAGTAGAGATAGTGTCTGAGTCTGAATCCAAAGCTTGTTCCACAGAAGGAGGGGCTGAAACCTGAAGGATCTGCCTCCCATTCTACTGTTATATACTCTAGGAACAAGTAAGCCTGCAGTGCGAGAATGAAGTGCTCTAATGGGGTGATGGGTTACAGCAGAGCTTAGGTTTGCAAAGCTCTGAACATCTGAACAAACCACAAGACTTCTGGAACAATGGCCTTTGGACATATGAGACCAAAGTAGTGATGTTTGGCCATAGTGCACACCACCTTACTGGATCTACAGAAAACCAAACAAAGCATATCAGCACAAACACTCCAAACCAACTGTTAAGAGGAGTGGTGAAGGGGTGATGATTTGAGCAAGTTATGCAGCCACTGGACCTGAATTGAAACACCGGTGTAAAGAAGAGTAGCTCAAATTCCTGCATTGAGTCCTATGAAAACCTTTTGTTTTTCATATCAGCATACATGAATTCATTTGAGTTGATCCTTCGGTGTTTCTTGGTCACTGAAAAACTGTGAGGCATAAAAGAAATGTTGAAATGACAAAAAATATTATTTTATCAAATGATCATCTCTGATGCAAAAAATACTGAGAAGTGGGAACGTTATGCCTGCACAGTACTGCAGTTCTGATTATGAATGCAGTGTTTTCTTTTGGAATCTACAGCAAATTATTAGATTAACTTGCATGGTTGCAGGCAGTAACAATAACACTTTATTATGTAGAAAGACCAGGAGATATTTATTCTGGATTTTTTATTTTTTTTTGCAAATCCTTGACAGGCGCCATAGATTACCCCTTGCTGTCGTGTCTCTTTTAGGGATACAGATGATTTGAAAACACTCTTTTCATCCATGGGATGTCTCGCTCTAGTGTTGCGTTAAAGAACAGCAACAGTCTGGTAAATAACATGTCCAAGTGACACATTGTTCGTTGGCAGGAAGTGGAGTGAAGGCGGACAGGTCAGTGCCCTCAAAAACACTCAAGCGTATCCTGGCCTCAGCTCTGCCAGAGAGAAACTGAAAACAAACAAGAAAGGGCAAAACTGAGCCAAACAAGAAGTCTTATATATAAAGTATATTAGGTAGACTTATGTTGCCTTTTTATTGATTTTTCATATAGAGTTCATGTCTTATAAAGAGTGCGTGCGGGGTATTGTACAGAAGATCCTTTTGAACTGATATACCCGAGAGGAGCAGAATCGTGTCTTATATAATTTATCAGAAGTAAAACCCAACTTGTTTGATGTTCAGAAAGGCCTGCAGACGGACATTACACATTCTTGTAAAACACCAACTAATTGCGGAGGGTTTGCTGCACTGGATAAAGTGTGCTAATTACTGTCAGCTGTGATTGATAGATTGACGATCATTACCTTTAATGACTGTCATTTTCACTAAGGGCATCGGGTAATAGATAACACATTATCCACCTGTACAATAAAAAAGTGACATTTTGACACAACTCGACCCAAATCATTAGACTGCTTTGTCATTTGGCTTTCAAGCCCGATGTACAATGAACAAAAAACAATTTTTTATAAAAACAAAAAAAAAAACCAAAGAAACACTGAGACTGATTAAATACAAAAAAAATCCCCCAAAAAGCAAAATACATGATGCATGAAGATCAGTGTGCATTCAGGGTTGGGAGATGCGCATGAGATTGGACGTAGTGGGTGAGCGCAGTGTGGTGCAGGAAAACAAAATCAAAAGAAAGATTGGGGGATCGCTGCCCTACCCACCAGGCACCTGAGACATGGGCAGACAAAGCAAAGAACTGACAGAACAGTCCAAGGGTCACCACAGTTTAACATGCGTCTGCTGCTGCTGTAGTGTACTCTTATAACAAGGTCAGAGATATATTTCAAACAATGACCTGATTTTTAAGTATCAGTGGGCTGCAAAATAGCACTCAGTGTAAACCAAACTCACTTCACTTTAGAGGATTTACAGCAGCTCTCAGATTCTTTTCGTATTCATTATTGATTATGATGATGTCCATCACTTTAATAAACCCACAGCCATGTGAAATCACGTTTGTGTCTGCTTTCCAACCAGTCAGAAGGCAAATTATTGACACAAAACAAATAAATAAATACACAGATAAATTTTATTTATTTTATTTTTTTTATTCTCCTGAACCAACACAGTCACAGGAGAGAAGCTTCTCCACTTTGAAATGATAAAAATACTCCTGGACTTCTGTTTGCAGATTGGAGAGAAGATTGATAACAATCAAGGCACTGATTAGAAGAAAAGAGCCTATCTTGTTTGGATTGCTCTACATCAGATCTTTTAAAATATTCAGGCCTGTATGTTACCAGTGTTTGGACAAATGTTGACTTTCCGTAGTGATAACTAAAATAAAGCCTCGCTGCTTCTCCCATTTTAGATAACAAAGGTTTTAAAGGAAGTGTTTCATATTTTATAAATCTGTCATAGAGAGTATATGAGTAAAGCTATAGGTATCTCACACACTTACATATCTTCTATAATGCACCAGACTGTAAGGATAAGCTCATCCATAGCTGCTGAGTGAGCAACAGTCTCAGTGATCCAGAGTGACTTTAAAGATGGCAGATCAGCTGAGAACTGCAGATGAGAGATGAAAGGGGGAGGGAGAATTAGAAAAGGAGTACTGGAGGAGAAACGGGAAGAGATAGAGTGGGGCGAGGAGTTAATATCTCCCAAACGACATATCCTGCATATCATCCAAATGAAATAACAGCGAGTCCATCAATGCAAATATGCACAATTACAGCTACTTGATATTTTAGACACGTCACAGGGATTTTGAGCTTGAACCTCAGACTGTGGTTGGAATCTAAGTATAACCAGCTGCAGTCTTGCAAAAGGATCAGCCCAATAATCTTTGTAGTATTAAAAAACACATTGATTAGTCTGCATTGTGAAGCAGGAGGATGTGGCCTTACTGAGCATCTGATTCTCACTTTAAACACATAAAAGTTCTTCAACACTGCACAGAAAATTCAGGCTATTTACTGTCCTGATCGGCATGCCTTTGCATCTTTTAAGCTAATGGTCATATAGATACCTAATGATAAATCCTACAGCACAATGTGTCCTTTAACAGATTTAAATAAAGAAACTGTTGCTATTAAACCCTTATACACAGCAGCGTGCCATCTGAGCTCTGAGGTTTCACCTGTCAGTTGAGGTTATCTACATTTTGAAGATGGAGCTCATGTCCACTTTCATTTGTGGGGTTATTACAAAACTGGAGCTGGCTCTGGGTGATTTTTCAGGTGAAACAAACAGAATGTTAACATTATTTTTAAACATTTGACATTTGAGTTAATTCCCTGAAGCCCCAAGTCGTATTTCATCTTTGTTAAGTTATGTGCAAACATAAATTAGGCACTGCATTAGCATGTGCAGAACACATTAAACACCATGTCCTTTTCCATCTCAGTCCGTGGCTTATATTTCAAGTAAATATGGAATTAGGCGGTCATATATTTACAGTGTGACTTTCATTCATTGCTGTAATGAGAAAATAACATCTGAAAAATTCAAAATAAGTAATAATTTTCTTTTCTAGTGAATGCGAAACTAATTATAGACACAGACATCACAGAACATTTCTTCATTCAGCCGCGTTTAAGTGGATCTGGGCATTGTGTTACATATGATCATCACAATATACCCATTTGGTGATTCTGCTGTGGTAAGAATCATAAAGAAGTAGCATTCAGTGCTAATCCAAATGTATTTCTCTGTTTTCTTTGAGAAAATGATATAATAAGACAAGTGATTTATGACAAAGTAAACTATGGTGAAATGACAGAATAGGCATATTAGCTGTGGAGTTAGATATCCTATCAAAATCACCCACATGTATAGCTGTCTCATTATAATCCAAACAGTGACTCTAAATCATTCCTGCAGCCTCTTAAGTTTTCCTGAAAACAACCACTTGTGTTCTTGAGACTAGAGTAAGGTTTAACCTGACTGCAGACCAAACTCTGAGCCTTTCATATAGCACCCGGTCCTGCCAATTCCTCTCCCTATATTAAGATTAATTACAGAAGAGGCCAGTATGCTGAAATGGGAAATTATATGCCCCCAGGAACAGGGCCGTTAGATGCTCTGTCTCAGTTAGTAGAACAGCTTTTAGATTGCTCTTGCATATTCTTATGCTGAGCAAAGCAGGCATGGGATTGGCTGTCCTGGTCTATTCTATGGGTTTGATAATACCTTGCAGAGGCAGCTTGGGATATGATGACACTGATTAAAGAAACCTTTACTCCATGCCAGGTGGGGGCTGGAGTCCCTTTATCTTTCTAATCAGTTGTTAATCACAGTGAAACAATGCGGCTCTGTGTGTTCTGATCACACCTGTTGGTACAAATTTTTCCATTCAAACAGAATTTATAAATGTGTCTGGTATAGGGCTGGGACAACGCGTCGACGTAAGCGATTGCATCGACGCGTTGTCCCAGCCCTATACCAGACACATTTAAAAACACGTCGACGTAAAAAATTTGCGTCGATGCGTCATCACTTTCAAAAAAACACATGGTGGCAGCTAGTAGCGGTAACATGTCGACTTAAACCACGCCCCCCGAACACGCAGTTCTACAGTATGGGGATATTTTAACCGAAAAGGAAGTGATTCAGTCTTTGCCGGCTTTTTAAGGATAAAATGGCCTATCATAAAACGACCGTAAGTTTGCAACTTTTATACTAACGCTGGTTTTTACCCTTTAATTCATCCAGATACCCCCCACGTAGACATACACTCAGAGATAAACACCCAACCTCTGTAAATGCAAAACTAATTTAAGCTGCTTAGCAGTAACATATATCATTAGATTCATCGATGCATCGAAAAATTAATCACTAGATTCATCGATTGGGAAAATAATCGTTTTGCCCAGCCCTAGTCTGGTAGCATTTTGAACCGTATTGTGGGAACGGCATACTTGGAGGCGGAGAGGAAGTAGAAAAAAAAATTAGGAACACTACGTAAAGTCAGCAAACCGCTGCTCACAAATTCAACATTTCCATATTAAATTACATCGTCCATTCACAATTAATTTTTATAGCAAGCTGCCAAATGTTAGACCAACATTCACACTTGTTAAGTTCAGCTTTTGATCTTTATCACATCTGGAAAATGTGTCACTATGTTTACTAGTAAGCTCAATTTTTCAGTTATTTCATCTTATTTTATTTTTTTTATTTTTTTATTTTTTTTTTTTTTTTTTTTTTTTTTTTTTTTTTTTTTTTTTTTTTGGGGGGGGGGGTCTGGAAAGCACTGTCTGCTAAATTACTATGAAAAAGGTGAGAGTGTAACATGACAATCAAACATGACAGTGGGGTTAGACTGCTAAACAATAAGCTGAAACCATTTAAAATTATTTCTCTAGTAATTCATTAAAGGTTGTGTCGGGGATGTTTTTCTATATATTACAACAGCTTCCCTAAAGAAAAAAGATCTCATGACATGTCACTTTCATGGTTGTTGTTTTGGTGTTTTTACTTTGAGATAAATGTTGTAAATCTTGCATCACATTGCACAAGATTTGCTGCCCGTTTTTCAAGTGCTTCAAAGTTCCAGTTATTATCTTTTAGCTGATGTTTTATTCACACTGACACAAGTAGAATGACCGTCTTTCTACAAAACTGCTTTTTGTTAAAAACTTTGCCTCATTGTTACTGCGTAGTTGGCTTAAAATTTGATGCATTGTGCCTCTGAAACTGGGATTATGTGTAACATTTCTCTGTTTTACTGAGCCAAAGCTCTACGCAGACAGTAGACTGATGACTATCATTGACTTTTCTTTGCAATCATTGCAGAAACAGCATCAAAGGCCCTTCGTGTATTAGAGAAAAAGCTTTGACCAACTTGGACCAGCTCAACCACCCAATCCCCCACTGTGAACATTACCAAGGGAAAATTCATGCCGAGAGAACTGTAGGGGAGCAGAGGAAAGTGTAGCACCTGGCATGTTATGTAATGCAACCTCCTCATTGTTCATTGTGCAGCTCTGTGTGCTGTGATTTGCAGTCTGTGACACATTATGTCCTGGACTGCGTTCGATCCTCTCACCAAGGATGGAAGCTGAGCTGGGCAGCTGGTGGCTGCTTCTAAACTATTTCACACATGACAGACTCTGACAAAAATTTAAATAAATTCAGATCTGAAGAAAGACTTTGAAGAGAACACTAATGACTAATGCAATACTTTCAAGGCAAAGGGACAAAAGGGAATCCAAAATCTAAACACAACAGGCCCCAAAAGAGTGCACCTCTACTATTTTATAAAACAACTATTTCAAGCTGCATAGACGGTGTGTATGACACAGCACACACGTGTTCAGTTTGCTCCCATTATAAAGTTTTGGATTATCCTTTATCAGGGATGAAGGTCCAGAGTATGGGTGGGTACTATAAAACTATATCATGATATTTGAAGAAAACTTACGATAGCAATATTTCTGATGATACAGAAAAACTACTGAATGTTTTATCAATGCTCGTGGCTTGCAGGCAGCAGCATTCATACAGTAAGTGTAACTAAATGAAGCGCATTTCCCATCTTTCTTTTCCAGTGAGCTACTGTCATTGATGATACACTACCTAATTTGAAGTGTGAATCTATTGAAAAAGGTGCTAGCAGCAGCAACATTATAGTGCAATAGTAGTGACACAGCATAAGTCAATTGTAAGCACAAAAGTAGCCTAGGTAGTGTTTTCTTTTGAAGTTCTAAGTAACAGTATAAAACAACTCTTTCACACTTTTAAATCAACTAAAGTAAACCTTGTAACTTAACCTCACACATTATTGTCACATAAGAAAACTGAAAAATATTTTCTACCTGGGATATTGTATCTAGGTCCGAGCTTTTTAACCAGTTGCTTATAGACCTGCTTTCCCATCATAAAACTACATCAGCAGTTTGAATCCATTGTTTGTTCTTCGTGTCATATAAAGATCAACTAGCGGGTACTCCACTGGGTGGTACTAGGTGGAGCAATTTGGTTACATTTACATTACGTCACCAGCTACTAGCATGCATTCCTTTATAACTTTATAACCTCGTTATACTTGGTCAAGTATAACCTGGTTATACTTGACCAGTGGTGGTCAAGTGCTAAAACACATTTGTAGTTTCCATCTTGAACAGTTCCACAGTTTTCTTGCATATTTTGCAAAAGTACTGTGTTTTTGTGAAGGTTGCTAAAGTAACTGCCCTTTTCAGTAATAATTATGATGGCTGAACACATCTCTTGCTCTCTTGTTAGACATGCCTGGGCTTATTTCTGGTGTGGTAGAAAACATAAACACATGATTATGTTATGGATGCTATTGTTATTAAATTTTTATATCACTTACATCACATTACATACATTTTACCAGTATTATTGGTGACAATATCATATATCACAGCTGTGGTCCAGAGAATGTTTGGTTGTTAATGCATGTGTTTACACAAAGTGTAAAAAAAAATAATGCTGTTAGCTATTTACCAATATTTGAATGAACATTTATTAATGGGCAACAAATGAATTTAAAAAGTAAAGAAGAGCGAGCTGTAAGGTCACATTACCTTAGTAAAGACCCATAAACTACACAGTGTTAGGGAAATCTTTGTAAGTTTCATGTATATGAAAGAAAAGAAATGGCCTATACGTTGGATTTTTAAATCACCAAATACAAAAACATGAATGTCTTCATATTTGCTCATTGGTTTTCCACTATATATTTTCCACTACACACAATATTGCAAATGAACTTTTACAAAAGCTTTTTTAGTCAGTCTGTTTGCACAACTAGTGTACCCCTGTTCACCTACAATGTTATACAAAAGGTATTCAGTACTGAGATCAATACTGAGATTCATGATAGACACAACAGCCAGTACAGACAGTCGGGGGGCTTTGGAGATATGCAGCAATAGCCAACTGTGTTTTTATCTTATTTCTGTGTTTTACTTTAACATTTTTCAATATGTGTCTTCTGGCTTCCACTTCTTTATATGTATACATTTTCTTTGTTGCGGCGATAGTTGTTTGAAAAACTGAGTTACACATGTAAGCACTATAGAGAGAAAAATATGAGGGGAATGGGGGCAAATGTAAGATTTGAACAGTGTTTTTTTGAAGCTGGCAAAAAGTCTCTGCTGAGGACAAGAAGAGAATACCAAGGAGAATTGCTGGAGCAAGCAGTAAGGCAGTGAACAATAACAATAAGTAGCCATCTATCCATCCATTTTCTTCCACTTATTCAGCTAAGGGTTGTGGTTGTGTTGGAGCCTATCCCAGCTGTTATAGGAGGCATATCAATGATATGCATAATATCACTGATATATTCTGAAAAGTAAGATTTTGCAAGGCTTCTTTATCACATGTCCCTCTTCTCGTGGGTTCTCACTTATTTCTAGTGTACAAGAAGCCATTTTACAGTAAAAAAAAAAATGTTAATGAACAACTGTTCTAAATAGGAAAGTGCAATATTACAAAGTATTACGTTTCATGCTGTTTTTAGTCAAATTTTGGTAACTAAAATAAGGAAATACTGACACCGAATGGTGGCTGGATGAGCATTCAAAACAGGCTTTAGGGGAGAGCTTGTGAAATTTCATGTAGATGAAAACAAGCACTTGTATAGTATAACCTATAACATTTTATACATATCATTTAATTGAAACTTTTTAGACAATGGCACTGATCACTTTGTAACCAGAACCAAAGCTGTGACTTCATTGGGCACTGGCACCTCATTGTGTTGTTCAGCTGACACACATCTGCTACCCATTTGAGAGTTACAAACAATATTTTTGTCCTTCGTAATCAATAGTATTTGGCATGCATTGTTAATGTCACAAATCTCACCAATACTGATGAGTAACAGTAATCAACAATGTAACCCAACTCCGACTCATTACTCTGCCTTAAATAGCAGATGCCGGGAAGAATTAAGAATAATGGCCTCACGTTAGCACCAGATAGAAGTATCAGTCATGTGAGGATAAATGACGCAGTCAAGGGAAAGTGAAAGTCTTCTGCTTCTTTGTAAGACCTGATAACTCTTTCCAAACATATCTCGTCCTTCACCGAGATGTCAGTGTGAACCTGATTCAGAGACAAAAGAATGCAATGATTAAATTCCTGCCTTCAGCCACGGGGAAACTCGACGCTCGAGAGGATAATACAAGCCAAGGTCACTGCATTCACATTCCAAAACATGGTTTCTTAGGTCTGTTTGCTTGTTGTTGTTTCCTCTGAGCCCACTGTTGAAAAAATATGAAACAGAAAGAAAACCAGAGACAAATCAGTGGGAGAACTATCAACATGGTGGACTGTAATCTATTACGGTGACGTTCCCGAGGATCAAAAGCAATGAGCTGCTGACTGTTTAATAAACTGCAAGCTTACACTGCAGTATGGTCTTAACTATGATTCATTACTGTCACTGCATCTTCTATGAAAATAAAAGAGGCGCCTGAGGAGGCTGCTGGATTCCAGCCACACTAAATTGCTGTAAATTGCCTCTGCATTACATGTAAAGACTTTTTGTGGAGTTCATTTTGCTCTGTTTTCTTTCCCGTTCTCTTTATTTTACCACCAATTAAAAATGCATGAAAGTGGGAGTTTTAAGATCCTCGTGAGTTGCCAGGGGGTTTTCAAGTTTACACACTCAAGGCACAGTTTGATATTTTATTCATTAACGTGTTTCCTCACGTCATAATTATAGAGGTAGACTTAAGGAGCCTGCCTCAAAGTCAATGCTGACATTTCTTACTTCGTGAGGAGCAAACTGCAGTGACTCTTCTCCAGCTCTTATGAGCTTCATCTCATCTTTTACATCAACAGCTAAATGAACTCATTCTGGCTGGAGACGATGAGAGCGTGTATATTGAGAATCTAAATCTGTAGGAGAAAAAAAAAAGAGCGGTAGTGCATTACTTATCACTTTTTTATGGATCAAATTGAAAAAGAAAAAGTGAAATCTGAATATTCTGTTTCATGCCATCTGAAAATATTGGTATCTGTGTCTCAAGAATATGCTGTTCTTGCAAAGCTGGAGTAAGTATTGCTTATTTGCATTTTAAATAACTGAATTTTTAAAAAAAACAAAGGTAGTGCTTATCACAGAAGAAAGCCTGTTTGGGAACCCAGCCAGAGAGTGGTAGGAAGTGAAGGAGAACGCTTGAAACACAGCATACACACATCAGCAGGAGCATGGGCTCTGGTTTAAGGTGCTGCTCTGACTAAAGCCAACACTTGGCTGACTCATTACAGCACCACGAGTACACTCATTAGTCAGTTTCTGTGGGTACTGAAAACAGCTTAAAAGTGCCTTAAATGGTCACCAAAATTTACTGTGTACTAAAGCACTCAAATTATTCTTCAGAGTATAGGGCAATCTATAATTCATTCAGCCGGGTTCATTGTTATTCTCACTGGTGAAAAGGAGACTCTGGGGAATGTGATAGGGTCTCTTCTTACTATTAATTAGCAGAGCAGAAAGCTTGGCTTTTTCTTCACTTCTCATGAACATGACACAAGGCCGTTACTGAGTGCAGAATTCGATTCATTGCCATATCGCAGTGGTACAATATGTAGTTCACTTTTCTTTGTAAAAGCTATCTTTTAAGCTATCTCTCAGCAAGGAAATGTGAATAAAACTAAAAAAAATATTTATTTTTTTTTATTTTTTATTTTTTTTTAAAGGCCAATCAGGTCCTTCTGGATTTGTCCACTGCCTCAGCATGCGTTCGTGGTTGAGTTTAATTGAGGGGTTTCAAGGACACATGGGAACCTCGGAACCGAATAAATAAGCGCAACTCAGTACAAAGGAGGCCCTTTGTTGCTGTATTCATCCACATTAAACCAACAGAATTCACCAGAGATTGTTTTGAATAGAAAAGCAGTTTTAAATGTATCTTCGTGCCAACCACAATGCTCTTCTCAAATGTTACAAAAATAGAACTACAGGAGTAGGGATATATCCCCTTCAGACACGATTAGGTTTATCATTCATTCAACTTCAAAGCACAAGGTTATGTTTATTACGTAAATATGTCAGTGAAGATGGAGTATTTGCATCAGGGGCATAAAGAAATGAAGATCATTTCCTTTTTTAAAGCTGCATTAGAAAAGGTCTCTATTTTCTTCATACCCAGAAACTATTTGCTTGTGCTTTTACTGCTTTCCTGCTTTGGTGAGCAATCAACAGTGTTTGTGCTTCTGACGATTATGATCACATTTTCATGTCTGTTTTTATAATGCATCAAGTGCAGAATATAATAACAAAAGCACTTATTTAGATCTTAGTGCCTCTACAGGCTCAACTATCATCCACTGTCAGCTCCTGCAGATTCTCAGTATAGTAGGGGGTGAAAAAAAACAGAAAGAAAAAAAAAAACACATGACAAAGTGTTAACTTTAGAGATTTGACAGGCAATAAAAAAAATCTCAGACCACGCTTAACAAAAATATTAGGCCATTTCCCTAAGCCCAGGGATGTATTAGCGAAGTTGGAGGATATTCATTCATAAATAAATAATGGTGAAACAGCTTATAGGGACATCTGGCTTTATATCCATATTAGCTGCTGTGCTCATGAAACCATGTATCATGATAAAGAGGATTCATAGCACCGAGCCTCATTAAAATATTGTTCCTTCAAGCCCTTTCTTCCTGTAGAAAAACATAACATTAAGAGTCATGTTATATTTCTTGCCCAAATCCAGTAATGTGAAGGTTCACAGCAAAAAGATAGATTTAATACTGACAGAACATATCTTAGGTCAGGCTGCAAAGTTTATGCTGAATCTAGTCTAACATATACAGTTTACAAACTTAACCATACATGACCTTTACAGTTTTTACTCTACGGCCTTGATTATTAACTGTCCAAAGGGCGATCATAAAAATATGTGTAGAGATTTCTGGACAGCGACACAGTGTTCTTTTGTGTGAAATGAAACATGATAAACACAAGTTCAGGCTTTCCGCTGGAATTTAAAGCACTGAACAAAATTATTGCATTAACTTCTGAGGAGCTGCATTCATCTGTGTACACAATCAATCCATAGCCAAAGCCAATCCTTTTATCCTTCAAACTTCATCCTTTTTGTGATGCTTTGCCAGGCTTTTACTGCGCCTATCTTCAGCTGTTTGTTCTTGGGTCTTTATCCTCTAGTTTTATCTTCAGCAAATTAAATGGATGCTCAATGAGATTGAAATCGGGTGTTTGACCCATTGCATAAAATTCCACTATCTGACCTTCAAAAACTCCCGGTTGCTTTTACGGTGTGTTTTGGGTCACTGTATCTGTGCTGTGAAGTGCTGCACGATCAACTTTATCCTATATGCCTGAATATGAGCAGCACACATTGCTCTACACACTTCATAATGACTTCACGTCATCAGTAAACACCAGCGTAATGAGCTCCCAGTATTTGCTATCACAAGGTAATTTCTCTATGATCAACTTGCATAAGGACACCCCCTGCCAGCTGGAAAGTGCGATTCAGTTGGCTTGAGTTTTTCTTTACTATGGAAAGGATCCTGTGATCAACAACCACCGTTGTGTTCAGTGGACAATCAGGATGTTTGATTTTGCCTGATTTGTGCTGCTTCTTTTTTTTTTCTTTTTTTTTTTTATCCCCACAGTTTTTTTTTTTTTTTTTTATCCAACCACCCCTA